>CAUYLG010016184.1:0-20920 GCA_963573385.1 Cacajao melanocephalus
TCTTTCAAGGTTCTTAGTTTCTTTGCATTGGGTTAGTACATGTTCTTTTAGCTCACAGAAGTTTCTTATTATCCACCTTCTGAAGCCTGATTCTGTCAGTTCATTGCACTCATTCTCGGTCATGCCTTGTTCTCTTGCTGATAAGGAGCTGCAATCCCCTGTAGGAGGAAAGGCATTCTGATTTCGGGTGTTCTCAGGCTTTTTGCACTGGTTTCTGGCCATTTTTGTGGATTTATCCACCTGTCGTCTTTGTAATTGCCGACTTTCAGATTGGGTCTGAGTGGACGTCCAGCTTGTTGGTGATGTAGTTTTTTCTGTTTCTTAGTTTTCCTTTGGCGGACGCCCCTTCCCCACAGAGCTTGGCCTTCCCGGGTTCAGCTGTGCTTACTGTGAAACTCACAGTCCTCAGGGCTTCCAATTGCTGTTCTCCTTGTGGGGATGGGACCAGCTGAGCCCGACTCAAAGGGCACCCAGTCTGGTATACTCTGCACTGAGAAGCACCGTGCTGGCCAGAAAAGTCGCGCTGGCGACCCGTGTGGCTCCTCCGCCGGGAATCTCCCAGTTTGTGGGCAACAGAAATTCGTCTGAAATTGCGGCGTCCACTCGCTCTCTGCACTTTCACTGGGAGCTACAATCCTGAGCTGTTGTTAATTGGCCATCTTGGATCTCTCTGCCTAGAAAAATCTTTAGTGCATGCTTTCCTACCACCTAATGAACATTTTGGAGAGGACACTGGCATAAAACTCCCACATATCAGACCATCTGTGAACCATAGAGAGGAAACAATAGGTAGCAAACAGAAACAATCTGACAAAAATGCAAATAAAGGCCAGGTGCAGTGGCTCATGCATGTAATCCCAGCACTTTGGGAGGCCAAGATGGGCAGATCACCTGAGGTCAGGAGTTCGAGATCAGCCTGGCCAACATGGTGAAACCCCATCTCTACTAAAAATAAAAAATTAGCTGGGTGTAGGGGCATGTGCCTTTAGTCCCAGCTACTCGGAAGGCTGAGGCAGGAGAATCACCTGAACCCGGGAGGTGGAGGTTGCAGTGAGCCGTGATCACACCACTACACTCCAGCCTGGGCAACAAAGTGAGACTCAGTCTATTAAAAAAAAAAAAAGCAAATAAAATGTAAGTTGTATTCAGTAAATATCACAGCTTATGGAAAATTTAGTCTTTGTGGATAACATGAGCTGCCACGTGAAACATACGCTAGAGAGGCTGAGAATGCCAAGGACTTGGACCTGATCAATGTTTTGTTTTGTTTGCTTCTCTTTTGAAGACAGGGTCTGGCTCTTGTCACCCAGGCTGGAGTGCAGTGGGGTGATCATAGCTCACTGTAGCTTTGCCCTCCCGGGCTCAAGCCTCCCGCCTTAGCCTCCTGAGTCGCTGAGACTGCAGGTGTGTGCAGCCACCACACCCAGATAACTTTTCTATTTTTTGTAGGGACAGGGTCTCACTATGTTGCCTAGGCTGGTCTCAAACTCTTGGCTTCAAACGATCCTGTCTCAGCCTCCCAAAGCACTGGGCCACCACGCCCAGTCCAGACTTGATCAGTGTTTTAAACTCCAAAGTCTTGGATAAATAGTCTCTTTTACAGACAAATTATAGAAAGATGTCTTCTTTTCAGCCCAGGCAGGAGTCAACCCATGACTCAGCGAGCAAAGATAGATGCTTCTGAACTCTGACCTGACTTTTCCTCTTCCCACAGCCACCAATTTACAATGGTAACACGTTCATAATCATTACCAACATTCATCAAGAACTTTCTCTACATCAGACAGCATATGCTGAGGACTTCATACCCAGACTCTCATTTCGTCCTCACAGCTATCACTATGAACCTCATTATTTAGTTGCAGAGAAGTAGGGTAGCCTGCCCACATTTACCTGGCTAGAGTTTGGATTCCAACCTGGTTCTCTTCCAAAGCTTGTGTTATTACCTGCCACCTGATGAGGCCTCCCCAAGAAATTAAAATTAAAAATAGACCAGCACTTGCATCATCAAGGCATACCTGTGAAATTCCGTGTAACAGAAGCAAAGGTTCTGTTACCTCAGAAAAATATGAGTTAGTAAGATAAGATACACTGAATGGCCAGCTAAAATAATGCCAAACCTTCCAGTAGTCATCTACCACTTTTGGTGCAGAGGAAGGAAAATGAGGGCTGGCTAAAAATTACAGGAAGAGAAAGGAATGGTGACGTTGATGGTGTTGGCAGATCTAGGATCAAGCCACTTTTGTAATCCTGAGAATCCCATAGAGTTAGAGCTCAGCTGCTTTAGCCAGCCTCCTCATGGAAAAGGGGGAGACAAGTCAAGAATCCAGCATTTACCAGCAACTGCTTTGCTCTAGGGGCCAGAGAAGGTAACATAAAGAGGATAAATAACCAACGGGAAACTGGAAACAGAAGAGCTTGAGCTTAGGGATATCATACTGGTTAAAGAGTATGTGGAAGCCGGGCATGGTGGCTAACACCTGTAATTCCAATACTTGAGGCCAGGAGTTCAAGACCAGCCTGGGCAACATATTGATATCCCCATCTCTACAAAAAATAACTAGCTGGGTGTGGTGGTGCATGCCTGTAGTCTTAGCTACTTGGGAGACTGAGGATAGAGGCTCTCTTGAGCCCAGGAGTTTGAGGCTATGGTGAGCCATGATCATGTCACTGCACTTTAGCTGGGGTGACAGAGCAAGACCCTGTCTCAAAAACAAAAACGAAACAACACAAATCAGTAAATAGGGAAAGAACACAAAGCCAGGACTTGGGAGAGACCAACACACTGGGAGTGAGCTGGGTGAGTCGGCGGGAGGGGCAGGAAAGTGTACTGGGGGAGGCATTAGTTTATAAACAAGTGAAGAAACACTTCAATATGGGAGTGAACAGTAGCAGCAAAAGTTGCAGAAGCATCAGGCATGGGGCAACCTTCAAAGGACTATATGGGATTTTTAACGTTTACTTCAACTGTGTATAAATCAGCTTTCTTAATGGATTGACATGAGGCTAAATTAGCTGGCATGTGTGAGGAGCTGAGCAGGATAGCTAGACCTTCCCCACAGCCCCGAAGCTCCAGCATTGAGAGCGGCGGCCTTTCTTGCTCACCTTAGACCCTCAACTCCTGGGTTAGGCCAGGTAAATGGTAATTTAATAGACGTCTGTTCAATGGACAAGTGAAGAAATATATTTTAAATTTTTTATCTCCCTATCCCCTTACCTCTGCCTTAATATGAGAAATGGATTCCACGATTCACAAATGAAAAGCTTACGGCGCCAATGCTCACTGAGGTAATTATTAAGCAGGAACCCATGCTTCAATTAAAATGCTCAATCAACAGGAATGGTTATCAGAACCTATACAAGAATGGTAGACGCTGGAGGATGAAGAGAAGGAGGGGCATGGGTGTCAGGTGGGAAGAATTCTCTCAAGGAAGTACAAGAGAGATGTGTTTAACCTCCAAGAAAATCCATAAAAACAGAACCCAAAACCCTACCAACAAAGCAAAGGAGTTTGTGGATAGAATTGCTCATTTTTTTGCATTTAAAGAACTCATACAAAGTTGATACTATGATACATATTTTACTAATATATAAATTGATAAATAGAGCCTGCATCCAATACATCAAAAGGAACCGCTCAGCTACAGAGACTGTTTTTTCACTGTTAGAATCAATATTTGCTTGGATACCTAAAAGGCTGAAAGACAATATTTATTAAAAATTATTTGAACATGCCAGGTGTGGTGGCCCACGCCTGTAATCCCAGCACTCTGGGAGGCTGAGGTGGGTGTATCACCTGAGGTCAGGATTTTGATAACAGCCTGACCAACATGGTGAAACCCTGTCTCTACTAAAAATACAAAAATAATTAGCCAGGCGTGGTGCCATGCACCTATAGTTTCAGCTACTCGGGAGGCTGAGACAGGAGAATTGCTTGAACCTGGGAGGCGGAGGTTGCAGTGAGCCGAGATCACGCCACATCACTGTACTCTAGCCTGGGCAACAGAGCAAGACTCCATTTCAAAAAAAAAAAAAATTATTTGAACACCTACTGCTTATATGCTGTATATAGATTAGAATGTGAATGATGTCTGATAGACTTGATCAAATCACTGTGCGATCCAAGAGGTAGAAACGTTATGGCGCACAAAGTCCACGTAACAGAGCCGTCCATGGCAACAAATTCCTCTGGGACACAGTTAAGCACGTTTGGGCTACACCACAGTAGGTACATTTTTAATCATGGCTTCTATCACAGACATTCTGCTCATGAAATTATGTAATCCTTAGAAAAAAATCAAGGTGAAGAGCTCAGCACTAAAACTTTTCTGCTTTAACTTTGGCAGAAACATTCCAGTTAGCTTACCCATTTAGCTCCTGGCTATTATATTAATAGTGAGGCTCAATTTTTTTTCCTAATTGATTTCATTATTTCATTCACCTTTTTGTATGTTCAGCTACATTCCCTCTGCATCTCCTCCGAATAAGGAATGCTAAATTTGGCAGCACTTTCTCATAAAGAGTGAACTTAACTACTTTTTAATCCAAGAAACTTTGCTAACATGTGCACTCGTTTGCCAGTTCCCTCGCCCACATTCCTGTGGAAACCTAAGTGCATACACGCACATGTGCGCACACACACCTTCATTACAAGTGTCCTCTCTGGGATCATGGTGGCAAGGATTTGAAAGATGTGTTTCCATAGACTTCGTCCCCCTGAAGGATTCACTGTCGTTAAAACACACTCTTCTATTTCTTCTAAAACTGCGTGCAACTAGAACATATTCTAAAAATAATTGCTTCCCTCCCCCTCCTCCCTAGAAGCCAAAATAGCACATTTATTTTTTTCCTGCATACACCACCTACTCGTCTTTAAAAGATGTTTCACAAAATCTTAGTACTGAAAGGAACATTAAAGGACCATCTGGGTGGTTCTTTTACTATGAGAGCAAACATGATAAATAAAGTCAATAAAGATATATTTACCATGGCATTAGCTACCTTTTTTCTTCAAATCCTCGCCTTTCAGATTAGATGTTTTTAATATTCTAAATAATAAATAAAAACATAGGACTATTTTTTTTTAAACCTCCAGTTTTTGGTAATTTTACAATAATCAATGAAATCATGGGAAAAACTGCTTACTGCTTTGTGCTAAGCAAGGGCTGATTTAGAATGCCTCCCCATTTTAGCTGTCAATGAACCCTGAGCCATAAGTCTAGAATAATTGACAAGCAAAACACAGGCACATACTATCTTTCAAGTATGGTCTGAAGGATCACTTAAATGATTCTTAAGATTCAATTAACAAGATAATTGATTTATCTGCTTAATCAGTAGTCCTGAAGACCTTCCAGGGCAACTTTCTAGGTAGCAGGACTGAGTTATCTTCTGTTTTGTCTGCTTGAATACTACATTTAAGAGATGCTAATCTTTAAATCAAACAATAGATCCAGTTTTTAAGATGTGGGATTTTATTTTGCTCTATGTTGCAAGCAGAAATGGGAACACAGAAAGCAAACAGAGATGTGTGTGCAATGAAACTAATTCAGTAGGAAAGAATTGCAAGAGAAAAATATTGCCTGGGATGGAAATCATTTGGTTTGAAAGTCCTGAAGATGATGCAACTCCAAGGTCATTCTTTGTTTCCTACCAATTTCAGGTTGCAAAAGGAAAGCAATATCCGGTAGCAGAAAGGAGCAAGTGCTAGGTAGTTTCAATAGGACCTGGCAGCTCCCCCTAGCTGAGTTAAAACACGGCTCTGAGCACATTGCTAACAGTGTCAGTCACAAATAATAAGATTCTGCATGGTTTTAGTATCCAAGTCTGATCCCGGTTTATTCTGAGAACAAGGCCATCTGCCAGCCAGGCAATGGGGAAGAAAAAACAAGCACTCTACTGCCTACTATTGCCACCTGCTGGCTGTTAGTGGAATCACATGCTCATTCCTTCCTAGATGGACTCCTGCTCTTACAAAAACAAAGACAGAAGCAAACCAACTTAAATAAAGACAGCCAGCTACGTGGGTGGGTTCCCAATTTACCATTACTATGCTCATTCTGGAAAACACTAATTTATTTATTATAATAATCTTGCTATAAATAAACTTTGCCCCCTTTCGTCACAGTGCCACCATGTATTTATATGGACTTTACCGACAAAGCCTAGCTGCTTGGTATTTCCAGTAATTTACTGTGATAGAAAGATGTATGGTTGTTCCATACGTTAAAATATTGCCAGCTTCCTCCCTTCCTAATAACCGACTGTGGTGGGGAATCTAGACCTACGCTTAAAAGGAAATAGGATAGAACTCTGAGATTCTCCCAGCTCGGTCCAGAACTCAAACCCCATCGTTAACAGGTTAAAAGGGTAATCACTGCTAACTTGGTTCTGATCCCTAGAAGGGCAAAGCCTTCCTTTAACCCTGCAGTGGAATCGACTTCCTCCATGAGTCTGAAATGTTGATTATTCACCCATGTTTCGGGAGGGTGGAGAAGTAGGGAAGAGGTTTGAAATCAGGACTTAGAAGACACTTGTCTTACTTACACCTATTGTCCTGGGCTAAGCAACAATATAAACATCATAGGTGACAAATGGAGCTAGGCCAGGCTTTGCTGGGAAGCAGAATTGAAGTCAGTCAGAAAATTCCTGAATTCTGGTCCTTTAGGAAGCCATGGCTCACTTTTCAGAGTGGACACAGGAGGGATTCCCGCCATAGCCTTCGCACTGTGAAGGAAGATCTGAGATACGATCGGGGTTTGTAGGGGCACACCCACCTCCGACAGTGTGCACGGTAAGTATCAAAAACCAGTGGTCCGAGGTCACCTTCGCCACAAGCCCCACACTGTGCCAGGAAATCCGAGGACCAAAGATGAAAAGCGCTGCTCTGAAAGAAGCTTATAGTATTTGATGAAACTGTTACCACTCCCCTCACTGGAAGCATTTTTTTTCCTTCTGTTCATCTGTATTTTGTGACTAGTGCCTACTTTTTCCCCAGAAATAGGAACTATTTATTCTGACTTGGTGTTTCTGAATCTTTTTAACAGAGCTTCCCCTTTGGAAAGGTATCAGTATTTCACTTCCTCTTTTAATGTTATTTAGAATATCAAAATAAATAAGATATCGTATATTTCTATATTCATATGTGTGACTACAAATGCCCCCAATAAAAAGGTCTTCTGTTTTGTTTTTGAGACAGAATCTCGCTCTGTCGCCCAGGCTAGAGTGCAGTGGTGTCATCTCGGCTCACCGCAACCTCTGCCTCCAGGGTTCAATTGATTCTCGTGTCCCAGTCTCCCAAGTAGCTGGGATTACCTGGCTAAATGTTCTGTAACTTTAGTACAGATGGGGTTTTGCCATGTTGGCCAGGCTGGTCTCAAACTCCTGGCCTCAAGTAATCCGCTCGGCTGGGCCTCCCAAAGTGCTAGGATTACAGGCGTGAGTCAAACTGCCTGATCCTAAGATCTTATCTTTTACTTCTTTCCTCAGTGATGTCTAAAAGAATACTGATTTTAAGATGTAAGCTCAATAAATACTAGTGACTGAGAAGAACAGTTCTTAGTGGGAAAAACACAAACTGATTTTCCTGTTCTTACTACACAACCAGAGACACAGAAGATCTCTGTGACCAAATGCGTGAGAGTCCACCCCCCACCCCCAGTATATCCAGCAAGTGATCAGTTCTGCAGAAGACCCCAGCTGGGTGTCCTCCAATTCAATTCCACACTGCTATGCACGTGGAGATACCATCAGATTCCACAGGTTGAGGGCTCAGTCCCCAAAACTGACCCCCCACTTCTGAAGCCAGTCTCAAGCCCCAGGACGTTTTACCTGTGCTTTGGACCAACCAGCTATAAATCTGGGTTCCCGAGACCCCCCCTCTCCTATAGTTCGATTAATTTGTCAGAGTGGCTCACAGAAACCAGGAAAACATTTACTTACATTTGCTGGTCCATTATAAAGGATATTACAAAGGGTACAGATGAAGAGCTGCGTAGGGCAAGATATGGGGAAGAACATGAAGCCTCCATGCCCTCTCCTGGCATGTGACCCTCCAAGAACCTCCACATGTTCAGCTACCCAGAAGCTCTCTGAGCCCTATCCTCTTGGGCCTTTATAGAGGCCTCATTACATAGGCACAAGCAATTAAATCATCAACTGTTGGTGATCAACTCAACCTTCAGCCCTTCTCCCCTCCCATGAGTTTGGGGATGCGGCACAAAGTCTCAGCCCTCTAATCCTGCCTTGGTCTTTTTGATGAATATACCCCATCCTGAAGGTAGCCAGGGGCTGCCAGCCACCAGCCATCTCATTAGGATACAAAAAGATACTTATCACCTTGAAGATTTCAAGGGTTTTAGGAGCTGTACCTCAGGACGTGGAATCAAAGACGAGTATCATAGTATCACAGCATTTCATTGAGGGAAAAGACACACAGATGGAGACAGACAGGCAGGTAGACAGAAAGAGAAAGAGAATCCAAAGAATTCTGATTCCACATTGTTGAACTACTATAAATAAAGCAGGCTCACGCCTGTACCAGCACTTTGGGAGGCCGAGGCGGGCGGATCACGAGGTCAAGAGATCGAGACCATCCTGGCCAACATGGTGAAACCCCGTCTCTACTAAAAACACAAAAAAATTAGCCAGGCGTCGTGGCACACGCCTGTGGTCCCAGCTACTCGGGAGGCTGAGGCGGAAGAATCGCTTGAACCCAGGAGGCAGAGGTTGCAGTGAGCCGAGATTGCGCCACTGCACTCCAGCCCGGCGGCAGAGCAAGACTCCGTCTCAAAAAAATAAATAAATTAAAAGGCCCCCAGTAAAAGAGAAGCTCTGCTTTTAAAGATATTGTAAGTGACACTCGGAATCTCCAGAGGGACAGCTGCATAGATGGCATCAGTGAGGCAAATTAGAGGCTTAGGTGCGAGGCCTGGGGGACTTTACTTTTAGGGATTAGAAGTGGAAGAGAAGGCAAGAGAGCCACAAAGCTGAAGCACCTCTATGACAATCTTACTTAGTACTGAATTTCCTATTATAGAAAATCAGAATGGCACAAAACCTGCAATACCTAAAGAACATCTAGGAACAGGAAAATTAGAGAGCGGCTGGCTACTGTGGGGAAAAAAAAAAAGTTTAGGAATGATCTGGAAAATCCAAAGTGTCCTGCTGCAGATAGCTGTCCAAGCCGTCCTTGGGTTGCCTGGCACAGCACGGGGCTTGTGGGCATTTAAAAAACCCGAAGGTTTACATGATGAGACAATGACTCTCAAAAACCTAATATTGAAAGGGGGAGGAAGAAAAAGGAGTTGGCAATGGCCTTCTAGCCATTATTTTGAAACTGATATAATTTCTGTTGTGGATTCTGAAACTCACCTTAAGCAATTTAATAAAGTTAAGACAGGCACTGTTTCTATGAGACTGGAGTGCAGGTTTTTCTGAAATCTCTAATGAAGCAAAGAAGAAAACAAGAGCATCTGTGATTAAACAGAAGACTTATCAACCAAACAAGGTCACATCTGAGAGTGAAAGGGGAGAGTATCAACAATTACCCAGAGACAGCAGGCACCTACTGGCTCAGTCCCCAGCAAAGCACAAGGCTTGGCCACCCTTCTAGGTGCCATGAGGACCACAGAATGGGTAAGCTTCTCACTTAATAAGGCCAACCAGTAAGGTGCTGTAATCCAAAAAGTATCTGAGACCAATCCCAATTCATTCAGTTTATTTTGCCAAGGGTGAGGACATACCTGGAAGAAAAAACAAAAAACGGATCACAGAGACAGTCTGTGGTCTGTACCCTTCTCCAAAGATGAATTTGAGAGCTTCAGTATTTAAATGGGAAAAGTGGGCTGGAGGGGAAAGAGGGAAGGTATATGGTCATCCACATATTCTAAGAGAAAAGGAGCAGGTAGGGGATAGTCTGGGGCTCAGGAAATCAGCAAATCGGCACTTTCCGTAAGATAAGGTGAACCTAGAGTAGCTACCTGTGGAGATACTCAACCATTCAACTGTAGCTATCTGCTTAGGAACAAAAGGAAAGGCAGTTTCTTGCATGACTCAGCTTTGAGCTTAATTTTTTTCCCTAGTAATTTCCAATTTCCATAGTGGATTGGGGTCCCAGTTTTAATTTTCCTTCCACAGTGCAAAGCCCCAGTAGGCTGTAGGGAGGTTGGGGATCTAGACAGACAATCCGGGGGTAAAAAGCATGAAGAGGACGCAGGGGCGTGGGCGTGAATCTGAGACAAACAAATAGAGAAGAGACCTGGCTTAAAGCTAAAAGTTCATGACACGGCACACCTGGGCCTCCACAGGGGGGTCCAGCCTGCCTCCCCGTTCACCTGGGATTGATATATTTAACGTTTAGCTTCCCACCACGGCAACGTTAGCTTGCTGCCTTTGGCCCACCTGGGCTTTTTCTCAGACTCGGTTCATTTCACAGAAGGTTTCCTGAGCCCATAGCATTCTCCTGACCCTGCCCAGCTCATATCTGCCCTACTCCTGTGCCCCTACACCCCCCAGGATCACCTCCCCAGAGAACTTTTCCTTTCATCTCTTTTCCAGACTCCTGCATCCCCCTGTATTTCTCCTCTCAAGGCTCCTCCCATTTATATTTTACTTGTTTAACTCCCATCTTTGCCTAATTGGCTCAATGCTCTTTTCCCAGTCAGGCCTGGCATCTAGTTGGTTCTCAACAAATCCTGATTGAATTACACATGAAAATGATGCAAACAACTTTTGTTTTTGTTTTTGCAGGCAACTAAGTTTCCAAGAAAAATTTGAGGTAATGAACTGATTCATTAGAAGTTGAACTATTTTAAGAATGAGGCTCTTTAGTTAAGTATTTTTCTGAATGAACAATGAACCTCTCTTTGCCAGTACGGTTGTTAAGAGCAACGCTGAACCATTAATGAGCCTCAGGAACAGCCTGAGACCCCTGTGGAGCCCTGAGTCAGTATGACATCGGCCTCTAGTGGACAAAACTAAGAATGCAGCAGCTCCAAGTAAAAGACGTCCTGTGGCATCAGGCACAGCTGAAGAAAACACAAATCCCAACGTTTCCTTTCTTTTTCACTTCTATCATGCAAATTGACTTTCTCTCCCATTTCCAGGAGAGCCCATTGTCAATTTTTTGCCTAAATAATAAAAAAATAAATAAATTCAACACTTAGCATTCTGAGTATCAGTGTCTAGAAACATCTATTGACATCAGAGCTTCTATGAGAGGCAGAAAGAGATTTTACACCACAACTGAGTAGGAGTCAACTTTCCTACCGTAACTCCTTCTTTCCTAATCTTTTCCAGCCTCCTGGCATTTTTTATTGGGATTGCAGGTTGCGGGCTATCAGACAGTCTTGAGACAGAGGTGCATTTTATCTTGACATTTTTATTCTTAATTTTATTTTTTAAGAGATGAGGTTTTGCTACATTGCACAGGCTGGAATACAGTAGTCATTCACTGGCACACAAAAAGCACTGGAGCTCTAACCCGCTGTGTGTCTGACCTGAGCTGGTTCACTCCCCTTGAGGCATCCTGGGGGTGTTCTGCTCCAAGGAGGTCACCACACTGACACTGAACCCACATAACAGCTCAGAACTCCTGGGCTCAAACAATCCTCCAGCCTGAGCCTCTGGGTAGCTGGAACTATAGGCATGCACCACCACCAGGCCCAGAAAGGTGTGTTTTAAACCACTTGACAGTCAAAGGATAAATGTTACCTCCGTAACAAGGAGAGACAAAGTTGAGCCCAAAAAAGGGATAGGTTTAAACAGAAAGAGGATGCAATTTGAGGGGCGAATAGATGAACTATTTTTGCCTTACAAACGCATCAGATGTCGATATGTATTGTTATTATTTACTTTCCTTCTTAGCACACAACCTGAAGTTGTGAGGTCCTGGAACATGCACCGTGTGCCTACTCAGTTCTGGCAAGATACTTCTAGCTGCTTTGGCTTCATTTAACAGCTTCTCATTACTTTGTAATCTCCAGGTTTTAAGGCCATGACCACCCACTTGCCTCACTCAAGCCCTTATAAATATCCTTAAACACGTCTTGTTCTTTATCTGTATGCAGGCTGCCAAGAAAGAAAGTCTTTAAAACCAAAATAATTGGTTCAGGATAAACCAAGCTCAGAGAGGGAAAGGGCTGGCATCGAACAAAGCAGAGGAGGCTTCTCTGTGCACTCCTGCTAGGCAGAGGGGCAGCAAGGGACAGCAAGAGCTGTGGCACTCTCCCGAAGACATGCTCAGGAGTGAGGCCATCAGGGAAGGATGATGAACTCCTGACCAGACCCATTCAGACTGAAATGTACAGACAAATCCATGTGCCTGTGTAAGACTAAGGCTTCTTGGATATTGGCCCCTGGCTCTGTTCTCTTCCAGCACTTCCTCTGCAGTACGAACCACATCCCCAGTTGTGGTAAAACAGCCATTCTTACATCAGATCTGTATAGGAAGGGGACTTCTGAGCACTTTCCTAAACCTCGTTTCCCCCAAACACTGGACTCTATACACATCTGTAAAACAGACGGTGATCAGGTTCACATCTCAGTGTAGAGCAATCGTACCAGCTGACATCAATATTAGTATAGGAAATACAAGCGATAAGGCCTGTATTTAATAAGCCTGTGACCTCATGCACTGTCTTCCTGTTTCATATCTATCTATCTATCTATCTATCTGATGGAGTTTCGCTCTGTCGCCCAGGCTGGAGTGCATTGGCGGCGATCTTGGCTCACCACAACCTCTGCCTCCTGGACTCAAGTGATTCTCTTGCCTCAGCCTCCCAAGTAACTGGGATTACAGGCACCTGCCATAATCTCCAGCCAATTTTTGTATTTTTGTAGAGACAGGGTTTCACCATGTTGGCCAGGCTGGTCTCGAACTCCTGACCTCCCAAAGTGCTGGGATTACAAGTGTGAGCCACCAAGCCCAGCCTTCCTTTACATTTTTGCCAGCACTTGATGCCAGGAACTCTGTCTGCCACCAACTTCTATTGGGAATGGGGAAGCCCCATTATCACAGGGGACCGTCCGGGTGGAGCCACTGGCAAAACCGTGTGCGCTCGGGGAGTCCTCCAGCAAGGATGGACAGACCTGGCACAGGTGCTCGCCTGGCCCTCCTGCCCTGGACTCCCAGGGATACCTACCATTTCCTTGAATGCACTTTCAAGCGCCCCGATGACCAGGCACTCATGGGGAATCTTCTTCTCGGTAAAGAAGCGCGTAGGGGGCGTGCTGGGGGAGCCCGGGGCCCCCACTCCTCCACGCAGGGAGGCTGCCCGGGTCAGAGTCCGGCTGTTGGCAGGCGTGTTCTCGGGCTCCTCCCCCAGGCAGGTGGGGGGCAGGACAGCAGAGTTCTTCAGGATGTCCACGATGTCCTGCAGCTGCTCCGTGACGTGATGCTGCAGCAGGCGCGATGCCACCACCGCGGCCCCGGACCCCGCATGCCCGTCAAACAGCGACCAATAGTGGCAGGAAACACCCTCGGATTCCTGCAGGAGAAGAGACAGGGAGGAGTGAGAACAGCTGTGGCCTTTACCCCAAGGTCATACAGACTGTGCCAGACCATCCACTTGGTTGTCTGTCTGTAGTCTGCAAACAATGCAGTCAAAACATAGCAAAAGAAACACTCAGAGAAGAATCCCCAGGTGAGTCATTGTTGCTACCAGCACCGGAAGGATGAAGTGGTCCCTGCCTCCCCACCTAGCAAAGGAGTCCGAATGATCACATACTAAGTTACTACTTGCAGGGTGAGAGCTACTCTAATTTGAGGTGTAGGTGTTTGTGTAAAACTCTCCTACAAACAGACAAGTCTGTAGGAGTACAGCTTGAACATCTAACTCCTTACCTCCTACCACTTTTTT
The DNA here is from genome assembly GCA_963573385.1 of Cacajao melanocephalus. Classification (NCBI taxonomy): domain Eukaryota; kingdom Metazoa; phylum Chordata; class Mammalia; order Primates; family Pitheciidae; genus Cacajao; species Cacajao melanocephalus. The sequence goes on from CAUYLG010016184.1 coordinate 13,860, forward strand.
TTTTTTTTTTTTTTGAGACAGAGTCTTGCTGTGTCACCCAGGCTGGAGTGCAGTGGTGCAATCTCGGCCCCTGAGGTTCAACTGATTCTCATGCCTCAGCTCCTGGAGTAGCTGGGACTACAGGCACATGCCACCACACCCAGCTAATTTTTTTTTGTATTTTTAGTAGAGACGGGGTTGTCCCACGTTGGCCAGGCTGGTCTCAAACTCCTGGCCTCAAGTGATTGGCCAGTGTTGGCCTCCCAAAGTGCTGGGATTACAGGTATGTGCCACTGCACCTGGCACCTCCCTTCTATTTCAACCCCCAAGTAGGTTTGGCCTGGGGCCTTGGAAAAATGCCTTCTTCTCAGATTTTCCAACAAGAGATAAGTAGATCCATTTATCCCCTTTAGAGCCCTTAAAGGCTGGCATAATTGTCCCATCTTTCTTGGTCTACATCCTGAATTTTTAGAACATGTTTTCACACTAGACACCCAGTCTAGTCCAGGCCTCACAAGATGCAGCCAATTCAAATCTCCTTTTTATATTTCCCACCTCCCTCAATTCTCCAACTGATGTCACTCTGTCTCTTCATTTCCTCTTCCTGCCTTACAGTCACATGCAGCCCATATTCTCTCATCTACCTTGGGTTTGGTGGCTGCTGGTGGATTTCTAGACTACTTCAAGATGAGTACTTCTGAACCCATGTTTGAATTACACATGCATTACATCTTAGAGAAAAGGAGCTTAATTATGATACAGCTGATAGAGAGCTCAGAAATAAACCCATATGTTTTCAACTAATCTTTGACAAGGGTACCAAGAATACACAGTAGGGAAAGAAGGGTCTCTTCAGTAAATGGTATTAGGAAAAGAGAATATCCACATGCAAAAGAATGAAATTGGGCCCTCTTCTTACATCATATACAGAAACCAACTCAAAATGGCCTAAAGACTTAGATGTAAGACCTGAAGTCATAAAACTCCTAGAAAAAAATATCAGGGGAAAAAAAAACTCCTTGCTATTGGTCTTGGCAATGATTATTTAGACAGGATACCCAAAGCACAGGCAACAAAGCAAAAACAAACAAGGGGGACTGCATTAAACCAAAATGCTTCTGCACAGCCAAGGAAGTAATCCACAAAAGCAAGAGGTAGGTAGCCTATGGCATGAGAGAAAACATTCGCGAAGCATGCGTGTGATAAGGGGCTAATTTTCAACATATACAAGAAACTCCTATAATTCCATTGCAAACAAAACAAGCAAGCTGATTAAAAAATGGGCAAAGGGCTTGAAGAGACATTTCTTCAAAGATGACATAAAATAAATGGCCAACAGGTTTGTGAAAAGACACTCAACATCTGCACCTTTCATACAACTCAGTGAACTGAAATTAAGGACCTTCCACAACCAGATGAGGGGCATCTAGGGAAAACCTATAGTTCATACCATATTTCATGATGAAATACTGAATGCTTTCCCGTAACACTGGGCAAACTGCAAAAACGTATGCTCTCACTATTTCTATTCAACGCTGTATTGGAGGGTTCTAGATAGGCAAGAAAAAAGAAAAGGCCTGAAGATTGTATAAGAAAACAGCTGGGCTCAGTGGCTCAAGCCTGTAATCCCAGCTACTCAGAAGGCTGAGGTGGGATAATTCCTGGAATCCAGGAGGAGGAAGTTGTAAGAGGCCAAGATCGTGCCACTGTATTCCAGCCTGAGGCGACAGAAACACTATGTAAGAAAATAAAGTTTCACTTATTCTGGCTTTGAGCAATTTGAGCATGATGTGCCTTAGTGTCATTTTCTTCACGTTTTATATGCTTGGAGTTTGTCCTTCTGGATCTGTGGACATATGGTTATTTCATCTAATTTAGGAAAATTTTACCCATTATTTCTTAAAAAATTTTTTTTTGGTATCCTTCTCTCTTTTCTCCTTGGAAGAATCTAATTACACATGTAGCAGTCCCTAGAGGTTGTCCCATAGCTCATTAAGGATGTTTTCATTTTTTTTAATGCTTCATTTTGGTTCATTTCTACCACAATGTATTAAACTTGCTAATGTTTTCTTAATTTTTTTCTTTTTTATTAAAAAATGGACAAAGCATCTGAATAGACATTTCTCAAATTAGGACATGCAAGTGGCTAACAGGTATATGAAAGAGTGCTAAAAATCAATCATCAGAAAAATGCAAATCAAAACCACAATGAGATAGCACCTCATACCTGTTAGGATCGCTATTATTTAAAAACGGAGACAAGTGTTAGTGAGGACGTGGAGAAAAAGGAACCTTCTACACTGTTGGCGGGAATGTAAATTAGTACAGCCATTACAGAAAACAGTATGGAGGTTCCTCAAAAAATTAAAAATAGAACCATCATATGAAGCAATTTTACTGCTGGTTATATAACAAAAGGAAATGAAATCAGTCTCTATAGTACCATGTTCATTGCAGCATTATTCACAACAGCCAAGACACTGAAACCACCTTAGCATCAGATGAATGGTAAAGAAAATGTGTATACTATCTACATACAGTAAGATATTATTCAGCCATAAAAAGAAGGAAATTCTGCTATTTGCAGCAACATGAATGAGCCTGGAGGGCATTAAATGAAATAGGCCAGACACAGAAAGACAAATACCACTTGATCTCACTTATATGTGGAATCTAAAAAAGAGTCAAACTCATAGAAGCAGAGAGTAGAATGGTGGTTGCCAGCGGCTGGGGTTGAGGAAAATGGGGAGATAATGGTCAAAGGGTACAAAGCTTCAGTTATAAAATGAGTAAGTTCTGGGGATCTAATGTACAGCGTGGTGACCACAGTTAGCAACACTGTACTGTGTACTTGACATTACCTAAGAGAGTAGATTTTAAGTGTCCTCACCACAAACACACAAAAACTGGTAACTATGTAAGGGAATGGATGTATTAACTTGATTGTGGTGGTCATTTCACAATGTACACGTCTATCAAACCATGCACACCTTAAATACATGATTTCTGTCAATCATACCTCAATAAAGCTGGGAAAAATGAAACATTGCATTTGAAAAAACATAACTAGAGGGGTAGGATATAAAACACTAAGAAAAGTAAGTATTTGGCATCCATTTTCAGAAATGGATGGACAAAGAGGTAAGGTATGCATGTAATATCTACCTCTGACTAGTAGGCTTATCTATCCCACAGCAATAAATATTGAAGGCGAAATCATTAAGTAAAATTCTTAAAATAATGCTAGAAGACACTGAGTAGGTATGGTGACACAAGCCATTACTCTATGCTCTTTAAAACATGATTTCCATTCAATTCTGTGCTTGGTGCCGAGAATAAAATAGCTGATTTTTAATTCAACCAATAGGTGATTTGAGCACTTTCTATGCAACAGGCTCTACAGTAGGCAGCAGAGATAAAGACTGGCTGAAGGAGATATCAGACATGGCCTGATCTTAATACTGCAGTGGGGAAGACAGACACTGATTGATATGGTTTGGATTTGTGTCCCCCAGCAAATCTCAGGTCAAACTGTGATCCCCAATGTTGGAGGAGGAGCATGGTGGGAGGGGACTACATCACGGGAGTCAATTTCCCACTGCTGTTCTTGTGACAGTGAGTTCTCATGAGATCTGGTTGTTTAAAACTCTGTAGCCTCCCCCTTCTCTCTTCCTTGTGAGAAGTGCCTGTTTCCCCTTCCCCTTCCACCATGACTGAATGTTTCCCTAAGGCCTCCCTTGCTGTGCTTCCCGGATAGCCTGTGGACCAGTGAGCCAATTAAACCTCTTCTTCATAAATTACTGAGTTTCAAGTATTTCTTTATAGAAGTGAGAGGACATACTAACACACTGATCAAAGAATCACACATAAAAACATTCCATCTCGGAAAAAAAAAATCACAAGTCTGATCATAGAGAGGACAAAAAGAAATTCTTAGTACCACAAGGCCAGGCTACAGAGGTACAGGGCACATTGGAGAAGGCTTCCTGAGGACACGAGGACTAGGCTGAGGGATGCATGGGAGTTCACGAGATCAGGAGGGGAGGGGAGAGAATGCCAAGCAGTAGCAACAGCAAGGCCCCTGTGGTAGAACGGTGCCTGATGCCTGAGCACAGACTAAACCAGCTGTGTGGCTGAATGAGAGAGTGAGGAGCAAGGGGAGGGTGGAGAGAGGCAGCAGCTAGACCACTCATTTTTTACAGGACACATGAAGGATCCTGGCTTTAGCTTAAGAGTAACAAAAAAACCTTTAACTGAAATGAGAATGACAAAATCAATTTATGTTTTTAAAAGATCATTCAAGCTATTCTGCGAGGATTAGAAGGAAGTGAGGGTGAAAATGAGGATGCTAGGCAGGAGGTAAATCCTGCTCTGAAAAACACTCACATTCAGGCCATAAGAAACACACTTGAACGATGAAAAGCATCATAAAACAGAGGTGTAAACAGTAAGAGTGCTAACTCATAGGCAAGTGGAAAGAACAATGATTGCAGATGAGAAGACTTGGATTCGAATCCCCTCTTCAGCACCAATCAGCTGAGTAGAGGCAGAACCCACGTTAGGGAGGCAGGACAGGTGTTGGGCCACTCGCTGGCTGTCCCTTTTGCTTAACGTTTCCACGCCATGGTTTGTTGTTGGTTTTTAATCCCCTGAACAAGATAAAACCAAGTTCATCACGAGATTTAAAAATCTTCAGTGTCGTCCTATGCTAGGGGGATGTGAAGTGCGGGACTATTCGGGTAAATACCACCAGAGTGTGGCTCTGCTACATGCTTAAGAGTTCAGCTCAGCCGTTAAAAGTATGAGAGACCCTAAGGTCAGAGAAACACATCCATTACATGTCCAGAAAAACCTTCCCATCGTTGATTTATTTTTTGAGGCAGGGTCTTGCTCTGCCACCCAGGCTGGACTGCACTGGCACAATCACGACTTAGTGAAGTCTCAACCTTCCAGGCTCAAGCAATCCTCCAGCATCAGCCTCTCGAGCAGCTGGGATTCCAGGCATGCACCACCACTTCCAGCTGATTTTTGTATTTTTCATAGAGATGAGGTTTTGCTATGTTGCCAGGCTAGTAAACTCCTGGGCTCAAGCAGTCCTCCTGCCTTAGCCTCCAAAAGTGCCGAGATTACAGGTATGAGCCACCATGTGTGGCCACCCATTCCATCATTTAATGAACCTTATATAGCAGGCAATACTCTCAATGCTTTGCTAATATGACCTCATTTAATCCTTACTCCAATCCTCTGTGAGAGGTGTGCTAAATTATCTGCATTTTATATTGCAGGAAAATGAGAGACAGAGTGTGTAACCATTGCTCTAGGTCACCACCTATTCAGTTATGCACTGGGGACCAGAGTCCACGCTTTCAGCCATCAACCTCTATGCTAAGATGACCACCCCTACCCCATCCCCAGAAGGAAAGGTTGCCTTAATTTAGTGCCATAGGCCATTTTTCTACTCTATAACTTGAGTTGCAACCACGGTGATTTTTCCTAAAACACAATATTTGGTCATTTTCTCTTGTGAGTCTAACAGCCTGCTCTGTGGGCTGGCTCCTGTCTGTCAGCCACAGGTTTGCAATCTCTGATGGACTCTCTGGTGAGCTCCTCATATTCTAGCCCTTACTCAAATCCCACCCACACCGAACTACAGAACTTGCAGCTCATCACAAACCACGAACCATCACCACCTCCTTTACATAACTCCCTCCTGGTTGTGAGTACTCAGCTTCAACATCATCTTCTTCCAGAAGCTCCCACCGTACCCTGAGCACCATCAGGACAGTGGCCTCGAGGACTAGGGTGAGATGCCAGTCTGGCAGGGCAGTCTAAGAAGCTGCAATTTACCACCTTGGGGATACTCGTGAGATGAAATGCCTCTGTCCCCAGGGGTGCCACGAAAGCTGAGTGACAAGAAAGCAGTACTAGAATTCAAAAGGCTCATGAAGGACTGCAAGAGGTGTTTCAAAGAACAATATGAGGCCGGAGAGGGCTATATCGTGTTTGAAATGTGGCCAAAATATTACAGAATAAAAGTTTATATTCAAAGGTGGCATGATCAAACAGGTTTTGCTATACACTTATTTTTTTAAGACAGAGTCTGTCACCCAGGCTGTAGTGCAGTGGTGCGATCTCAGCTCACTGCAGCCTCTGCCTCCTGGGCTCAAGTGATTCTCCCACCTCACCCTCCTAAGTAGCTGGGACTATAGGCATGCACCTCCACACTAGGCTAATTTTTGTACTTTTAGTAGAGATAGGGTTTCACCATGTTGGCCAGTCTGGTCTCGAACTCCTAGCTTCAAGTGATTCACTCACCTCAGCCTCCCCAAGTGCTGGGATTACAAGTGTGAGCTACTGCGCCTGGCCTGTACACTTGTTTTAAAAAGGATATGAGGATACTCCTCTTTCTTTCCTACCTGGGTCTCCTTAAAATGATGCCATCGGAGAGAGCTCCAAGATGGCTCACTACTAGCAGCTCAGGATTGTAGCTCCCAGAGACAGCGCACAAAACGAGAGGACACCATACTTACAGATGAATTTTTGTGGCCCACGGACCAGGAGATTCCCAGCGGAGGAGCGCCACGGGTTGCCAGCGTGACTCTTGTGGCCAGCATGGCGGTTTTGCCGGCGCCCCGGCGCGGCGGTTCTCAATGCAGAGTAAATAGGACTGAGTCCCCTTTTGGTCGACATTTGGAGCTCCAGGAAGGCAGATTCGCCTATTTACCTGATTGAAAAAGGGGTTCAAGAAGGAAGCCAGACGGGAGATTCCCGGGCAGAAAAGCACCACGAATCTTGATGCCGCTGTTTTAGTCGGCGCAGTGGGTTGCTCAGATTTCGGCGCTGGGAATCAACAAGTTGGATGTCCACTCCGAGACCTAATTTGAAAGTTGGCAATTACAAACAACAGGTGGATAAACTCACAATGATGGGAAGAAACCAGCGTAAAAAGGCTGAGAATACTCAAAATCAGAATGCCTCTCCTTCTACAGGGGATCATAGTTCCTCATCAACAAGGGAACAAGGCCTGAGGGAGAACGAGTGCGATCCATTAACAGAATTAGGCTTCAGAAGGTGGATAATAA
>CAUYLG010016185.1:0-145681 GCA_963573385.1 Cacajao melanocephalus
CAATTCACTTATATTCCTCTCTAAGTTGTCCATTCTCGTTAGCATTTCGTTAAATCTTCTTTCAAGGTTCTTAGTTTCTTTGCATTGGGTTAGTACATGTTCTTTTAGCTCACAGAAGTTTCTTATTATCCACCTTCTGAAGACTGATTCTGTCAGTTCATCCCACTCATTCTCCGTCAGGCCTTGTTCTCTTGCTGATGAGGAGCTGCGATCCCCTGTAGGAGGAGAGGCATTCTGATTTCGGGTGTTCTCAGCCTTTTTGCACTGATTTATCCACCTGTCGTCTTTGTAATTGCCGACTTTCAGATTGGGTCTGAGTGGATGTCCGGCTTGTTGGTGATGGAGTTTTTTCTGTTTCTTAGTTTTTCTTCGGCGGATGCCCCTTCCCCACAGAGCTAGGCCTTCCCGGGTTCAGCTGTGCTTACTATGAAACTCTCAGTCCTCAGCGCTTCCAATTGCTGTTCTCCTTGTGGGGATGGGACCAGCCGAGCCCAACTCAAAGGGCACCCAGTCCTGTATACTCTGCACTGAGAAGCGCCGTGCCAGGGAGCCAGCAAAACAGCCGCGCCAGCCAAAAGAGTCTTGCTGGCGACCTGTGTAGCTCCTTCGTTGAGTATCTCCCAGTTTGTGGGCAACAGAAATTCATCTGAAATTGCTGCATCCACTCGCTCTCTGCACTTTCGCTGGGAGCTACGATCCTGAGCTGCTGCTAATTGGCCATCTTGGATCTCTCTCCACCCGGTGATGAAGTTTTTTCTGTTTCTTAGTTTTCCTTTGGTGGACGCCCCTTCCCTACAGAGCTGGACCTTCCCGGGTTCGGCTGTGCTTGCTGTGAAACTCTCAGTCCTCAGCGCTTCCAATTGCTGTTCTCCTTGTGGGGATGGGACCAGCCAAGCCCAACTCAAAGGGCACCCTGTCCTGTATACTCCACACCGAGAAGTACCGCGCCGGGGCGCCAGCAAAACAGCCATGCCAGCCAAAAAGTCGCGCTGGTGACCCGTGTGGCTCCTCTGCCAGGAATCTCCCGGTCTGTGGGCAACAAAAATTCACCTGAAAGTGCAGTGTCCACTCAGTCTCTGCACTTTCACTGGGAGCTACAATCCTGAGCTGCTGCTAATCGGCCATCTTGGATCTCTTCTCCTGAAAGGAATTTTTTTAATGAGCAGTAGGTCTCAACAGTGGGCTTAAAATATCAATAGACCATGTATAAAAGTCAGTAGCATTTCTATACACCAGTAACATTCAAGCTGAGAGCCAAATCAAGAATGCAATCTCACAATAGCTACAGACACACAAACACCCAGGAATACATCAAACCAAGAAGGTGAAAGATTTCTACAAGAAGAACTACACAACATTGCTGAAAGAAATAAAAGATGACACGAACAAACAGACAAACATTTCATGCTCATGGAAGAAGAACAATATTGTTGAAATGGCCATACTGCCCAAAGCAATCCACAGATTCAACTCTATTCTGTTAAACTACCAATGTCATTTTTCAGAGAATTAGGAAAAACTATTCTAAACTTCATATGGAACCAAAAAAGAACCTAAATAACCAACACAATCCTAAGTAAAAAGAACAAAACCAAAAGCATCAAGTTACCTGACTTCAAACTATACTATAAAGCTATAGTAACCAAAACAGCATGGTACTGGTGCAAAAACAGACACATAGATGAATGGATCAGAATAGAGTACCCAGTGTATAGTTGCACACCTACAACCATCTGATCTTTGATAAAGCTGACAAAAATAAGCAATGGGGAAAGGACTCCCTAGTCAATAAATGGTGCTGGGATAACTGGCTAGCTATACGCAGAAGAATGAAACTGGACTCCTACCTTTTACCATATACAAAAATTAAGACAGATTGAAAATGTAAGACCTCAAACTCTAAAAATCCTAGAAGAAAACCTAGGAAACACCATTTTAGACATCAGCCTTGCCAAAGAATTCATGACTAAGTCCTCAAAAGCAATGATAACAAAAGTTGACAAGTAGGACCTAATTAAACTGGAGAGCTCCTGCACAGCAAAAGAAACTATCAACAGAGCAGACAGACAACCTACAGAATGGGAGAAAATATTTGTAAACTATGCATCTGACAAAGGTCTAATATCCAGAATATATAAGGAACTTATTCAACAAGCAAAAAACCAAATAACCCCATTTACAAGTGAGCAAAGGAAAGACACTTCTTGAAAGAAGACATACATGCAGCCAACAAGCATATGAAAAAATGCTCACCATCACTAATCATCAGGGAAATGAGAATCAAAAACACAGTAAGACACCATCTCACAGCAGTCAGAATTGCTATTATTTAAAAGTCAAAAATAACAAATGCTGGCAAGGCTGCAGAGAAAAGGGAACACTTACATGCTGTTGTTGGGAATGTAAATTAGTTCAACTACTGTGGAAAGCAGTTTAGAGATTTCTCTAAGAACTTAAAAACAGAACTACCATTCAACCCAGCAATCCCATTACTGGGCATATACCCCAAGGAAAATAAATCATTCTACCAAAAAGACACATGCACTTTTATGTTCATCACAGCCTATTCCCAATGGCAAAGATATGGACTCAATTTAGGTGCCCATCAACAGTGGACTGGATAAAGAAGATGTGTTACATATACATCATGGAATACTATGCAGCCATAAAAAAGAATGAAATCAGGTCCATTGCATCAACATGGATGGAGCTGGAGGCTATTATCCTAAGCAAATTAATGCAGGAAAAGAAAACCAAATACCACCACATGTTTTCATTTATTATTGGGAACTAAATATTGGGTCCACATGGATATAAAGATGCGAACAGTAGACACTGGGAACTACTGTGGGGAACAGAGTTGGGAGGAAAGGGCTGAAAAACTACCTATTAGGTACTATGCTCACTACCTAGGTGATGGGATCGTTCATACCCCAAACCTGTGTTATGCCATATACCCATGTAACAAACCTGCACATGTATATACCCCCAAATCTAGGCTAAACATTGAAATTATTAAAAAAAATTTGGCTGGACATGGCGGCTCATGCCTGTAATCCCACCATTTTGGGAGGCCAAGGCAGGTGGATCACCTGAGGTCAGGAATTTGAGACCAGACTGGCCAACATGGTGAAATCCCATCTCTACTAAAAATACAAAATTAGCTGGGCTTGGTGGTGGATGCCTGTCATCCCAGCTATTCCGGAAGCTGAGGCAGGAGAATTACTTGAATCCAGAAGGTGGAGGTTGCAGTGAGTCGAGACCGTGCCATTGCACTCTAGCCTGGGCAACAAGAGTGAAACTCCGTCTCAAAAAAAAAAAAATCACCAAACAAAGTTGTACATACATGTGCGCTTTGTTATTCCATCTATAGTACAGAGGCAGAGTCGATTAAGCACAGTTCTTAAGGGCCCTAGGATTTCCAGAATGGTAAATGAGCACTGGCTTCAACTTAAAATCACCAGCTGCAGTAGCCCTCAACAAGAGAGTCGGCCTGTCCTTTGAAGCTGTAGTCCAGTCATTGACTTCTCTCTAGCCATGAAAGTCTTAGGTGGCATCTTCTTCCAATGGAAGACTGTTTTTTTCTACATTGAAAATCTGTTGTTTCGTGTAGCTACTTTCATCAACCATCTTAGCTAGATCTTCCATATAACTTGCTGTAGCTTCTACATCAGCACTTGCTGCTTCACTTGCACTTTTATGTTATAGAGATTTCTTCTCTTTAAACTTCATGAACCAACCTCTTATAAGTTCACACTTTTCTTCTGCAGCTTGCTCACCTCCCTCTGCCTTCTTAAAAGAGAAGTAGGGCTTTGCTCTGGATTAGGCTTTGGCTTAAGGGAATGTTGTGGCTGGTTTGATCTTCTGTCCAGACCTTTAAAACTTCTCCATATCAGCAATAAGGCTGCTTTGCTTTCTTCTTCTTTTAATTCTTTTTTTGAAATGGATTCTCACTCTGTCACCCAGGCTGGAGTGCAGTGGTGCAATCTCGGCTCACTGCAACCTCCGCCTCCCCAGTTCAGGCAGTTCTCCTGCCTCAGCCTCCCAAGTAGCTGGGATTACAGGCTCCCACCACCACGCCTGGCTAATTTTTGTATTTTTAATAGAGATGGGGTTTCGCCATGTTGACCAGGCTGGTCTTGAACTCCTGACCTCAGTTGATCCATCTGCCTCGACCTCCTGCTTTTTTATTATCGATGCATTTTCAGGAGTAGCACTTTTAATTCCCTTCAAAAACTTTTCCTTTACATTCACAACTTGGTTAATTGTTTGGCACAGAGGCCTAGCTTTTGGCTTATCTCAGCTTTCAACATGCCTTCCTCACTAAGCTTAATCATTTTTAGCTTTTGATTTAAAGTGAAAGAGACATGCAGCCATTTCTTCCATTTGAACACTTAGAGGCCATTGTAGGGTTATTAACTGGCCTAATTTTAATATTGTTGTGTCTCAGGGAATAGGGAAGCCTGAAGAGAGGGAGAGAGAGACAAGAGAATGGCTGATCAGTGGAGTAATCAAAACACATGCAACATTTACTGATTAAGTTTGCCATATTAAATGGGCATGGTTTTGGTGCCCCAAAACTATTACAATAGTAACATCAAAGCTCACTGATCACAGATCACCATAACTGATATGATAATAATGTAAGTGTTTGAAATATTGTGAGAATTACCAAAATGTGACCCACAGACACGAAATGAGCACATGCTGTTGGAAAAATGGTGCCGATAGACTTGTGTGATGCAGGGTTGCCACAAACCTTCCATTTCTAAAACATGCAATATCAGTGAAGTGTAACTAAAAGAAGTATGCCTGGCTGGGTGTGGTGGCTCACGCCTGTAATCCCAGCACTTTGGGAGGCCAAGGTGGGCGGATCACAAGGTCAGGAGTTTGAGACCAGCCTGACCAACATGGTGAAACCCCGTCTCTATTAAAAATACAGAAAAAAAAAAAAAAAAAAAAAAAGCTGGGCATGGTGGCGCATGCCTGGAAACCCACCAAAGCAGGAGGCTGAGGCAGGAGAAAAACTATAACCTGGGAAGCAGAGGTAGCATTGAGCCGAGATCACGCCATTGCACTCCAGCCTGGGTTACATCAAGACTCTGTCTCAAAAAAAAAAAAAAAAAAAAAAGAAAAAAAGAAAAAGAAAGACATATGCCTATATATGATTTTAATGATAGGACATTACAGAAAAGGCAAAACTATGGAGAGAGCAAATCGATAAGTGATAGCCAGGGGTCCAGGGGGTGGGAGGAACAAATAGGTGGAGCACTGGGGAATTTGGGGTCAGTGAAACTACTCTGTATAATGGTGGATACATGTCCTTACGTTTGTCCAGATGCATAGAATGTATAACGCCAAGAGTGAACACTAACATAAACTATGGACTCTAGGTGTGATGATGTCAGTGTGGGCTCATCAATTATAATAAATGTGCCATGCAGGTAGGGGATGTTAAAAGACTTTTTTTTTTTTGAGATGTAATTTCGCTATCGTTGCCAGGCTGCAGTGCAGTGGCACGATCTCAGCTCACTGCAACCTCCGCCTCCTGGGCTCAAGCAATTCTACCTCAGCGTCCTGAGTAGGTGGGAATACAGGGTTGCGCCACCATGGCTGGCTAATTTTGCATTTTTAATAGAGAGGGGATTTCTCCTTGTTGGTCAGGCTGGTCATTAAAAGACTTTTTGAAAGGCAATTTGAAATGCCCACTCTCATCAACCTATTACTTAAGTTTCTTGGGTTTTATCCTAGATAAATACTTACACCTGTATACACTGACATACACATGAAGATGTTTATCCAGCATTGTTTATAATAGCAAAAAACAACAAAAGAGAAGTAACATAAATTTTCATGTAGCTAAGTAGACTATGATTTTATGGATTCACAGAATACAATCTCATTTATGAACAACATTTTAAAATCAAAATGGAAAGATATTTTTGTGTATGTATACACACAAGATATAAATATATAGAAAAATTGTCAGAAAGAATAAACCAAACTATTAATAATAGTCACATCTTGGAAAGGGTGTGGAATTGGGAATAGAAATGGGAAGGAAGTACTTTCAATATTTATGCTCCCTACTTAGATATTTTCTAAAATTTGGAGAATATATTTCTTGTATAAATAACTCAAAATTGCACAAGTGTTTGAAATTATACCCATATTATGAAAGCAATACATGTTTATTTTAGAAAATTCAGAGATGAAAATATAAAAATAAACATTAGCCTGTAACCCAGAAATAGCCACTATTAGCATTTTGATGTACAGATGGTCCCTGACTTACAACAGCTGGACTTTCAATCTTTCACCTTTACGATGGTGCAAAAGCAATATCCATTCAGTAGAAACCATAGTTCGAGTTTTGAATGTGGATCTCTTCCCAGGATAGGGATATGTAGTATGATACTCTCTCATGATGCTGGGCAGCAGCAGTGAAAGTGAACAACCAACACAGCCACTCTAGCTTTCACTTTCAGTACAGTATTCAGTAAATTACAGGAGATATTCAACACTTCATTAGAACATAGGCTTTGTGTTAGATGATTTTGCCCAACAATAGGCTAATGTCAGTGTTCTGAGCATGTTTAAGGTAGGCTAAGGCTAAGCTATAATGTTCATGAATCGAGGAGTATCTGTTTAGCCTACCAGTTTTTCTCTACATCTTCGCATTTTTAAAATAAAAATAGTGACCAGGTGTGGTGGCTCATGTCTGTAATCCCAGAACTTTGGGAGGCCCAGATGGGTGGATCACTTGAGGTCACAAGTTCGAGACCAGCCTGGCCAACATGGTGAAACCCTGTCTCTAGTGAAAATGCAAAAATTAGCTGGGTATGGTGGCGGGCGCCTGTAATCCCAGCTACTCAGGAGGCTGAGGCAGGAGAATTGCTTGAACTCGGAAGGCAGAGGTTGCATTGAGCTGAGATTGCGCCACCACACTTTAACATGGGTGACAGAGCAAGACTCCCATCTCAAAAATAAATAAATAAACAACAATTAAAAAATAAAAATAGTATTATATATTATGATGATCTTCCCTAACACATTTGATTATGAGTAAAGTTTAAATTAGGAATATTAATCAATTGACAATATGTTTCAAATACACATAACAGAACGTTTCTGTACAACATCCTTTTAAAAGGGGTATAGATATTCCTTCATTTATTCAATAGATGCTAGGGATATAATTCTGAGTACAAGTATAGTGCATATAACAAATTCCTTGTTGAGGAACTTTTAGTTTTTTCCCAATATTTCATTGTTAGAATCAGTATTGACATATCTCTGTAACTAAATTCTTACTATGATTGTTTCCTGAGACTGGATTCCTAAATTGCTAGAACTGTTATTGCTGGATCAGAGGTAATGTGCATTTTCTAGGCTTTTGATTATATCTTTCCAAAAGCCCTTCAGAGAACTAGTATTTAATACTCACCGGCAGTGCATGAGAGCACCAGTTTCCCAGTGCCCTGGCCAGTATTAGATATTATAATATTTCAAAGTTTGATTTTGATATGCAAAATCTGGCATCGTGATTTTATTTCCATTTATCAATTCTTAGATTATAAAGTTTGAGAGTTATTAACCCTTTGACAATATGTTTCAAATATATGTAAACTGTTTAGCCCCAAACCATAAACTGAGATTACATTTGCTTGTCTTTAGAGGTCTCAGTTGCTTAGCTGCTTAGACATGCTATTAAGCGTGTAGTTTATACTTTGTGTGTCTTTGTCTGAAAGGTATCATGCTACAGACCAAAAATAACATCATGATTTTGGCTCATGATAGATTCACATATTTCCTTATAGAAAAATAAATTTATTTTTAATAATGATGTTTTAAAAATTAAAACGTTTTCTGGAAAACTCCATTCTTTGGGAGAAAGCTTTCTTTATGCAAGATTAAAATCTGCTTTAGAGTTTTACGTGGATTAAGTTTTAAATTAACATAGAAGAATAACAATATGAATCAATTTGATCAAAGAAAAAGTGTCACTAATTATTTAAACAAGACACTTACAACGGGGATTTAAAGGCAAAGAAGCGGATTTCCCTTGCATGTGGATCAAATCAGAAGTATCCCATAATTGACTCTTTACAAGACCCTGCTTTAGTATAATGGACTAGATATTAAAGCTCTAAGTATTTAAAGCTAGTTTCCGTCTTTCTCTAAATGGAGGCCCGCCACTAAGAGCTATTTTACAAGTCTGACACATTAGTTGCATCACAAGGTAAGACCCTGGCTCTGCTCCTATGGTCCGGAATTTCAAGTGCTTTCAATAGTTAAATGGTGTGAAATGGGTAACATTGAACCTGTGAGAAGCAATGAGCATCTTAAAAAATAAATTCCAGATGGGAAGGGATATAGATACTGTAATGGTTCTTTTCAATGAATTAATTCCAAAAAGAGCTCATACATCTTTTGAATTTTTAGCCAACTTATTTGTGAATAACTTTGGGGGAGAAATGGTAATTTTTTCCCCTTCCATTATTTAACATTGCCTGGGAACAAAGGGGGTTTTGTAAACGTCTGCTGACAGATCAAACACGGGAGCAGAAGAAGAGGAGTCAGATACTGAATGTTTTATAACTTTCCTACAGCAGTAAAGTCTAAAGGGTCAAGTCAAGACCACAGATCTTCCTTAAAGTGCTATATTACACTAAATAACCTTTTCATATTTTAGCATTCCCACTACAAAATGGAGTTCTGGTACCTACCACTATATAGGAGACATAATGCATTTTAATGTACCCAAATGTTTTGATTTTACTAGCATCTTTAGTAGTTCACATACAAAATAACTCTGAAAAGGCATTTCAGTGTATTGAAAAGGGTTTTATTGTTTGACTAGATGTGAACTCAAGTCCCAAATCTGCCACTTAGTAAAAGTGTGACCCGAATCAGGTTACTAAATCTCTCAGGGCCTCAGTTTCCTCATTTATAAAACAAGGATAATAGTTATATCTGTAGGAATATTAAGAGGATTACACAATTCAGCATCTGAAAAGTCCTTGGCAGAAGGCTAACTTGTAAGCCCTCAAAAATCATGGCTATTACTATTCATAGTGAATGCTTGTCAAATTAAGTTTCTTGTCATTTTTCTTCCCCGTAATCAAAATATAGTACTAGACTAACGAGTATCAAAAAGAGGTCCTATTCTGACACCCACCAGCCATTCTTTTCTCTTTAATGGAATACAGACTATTGAAAAATACATGTCTGCTTCTACCACCCAATATAGCACATGGAATAGAGCCAAAGCAATGCCCTTGGAGGGGACCTCTGAAGCTCTAGCTTCATGTCTTCCCAGCACAACTGCATAACCAGCAGCTCCCAGGCACTGCTGGTCCCATTAGGGTGAGAGTCACATCAGCCCAGATGAAGGGGGGACTCACTCCACAACTTGCCCGTGCTCCATTTGGCAGTAACTTTGTTTAAGTAGAAGGTGCTGGAAGAGACAGGATGGCAATCTGGCCCTGATTCTAGTTAAAGTTCTCCGTGTTTTCATTACCAACTCCATTTTTATGATTTAGTTCTTGGCTATAGTAAACTCCAGATTGAGTAGATGCCTCAAATATACATCTGAGACCAGCCTTTCGCCTTAAATAGCAGTCAAGTTGCCTGCAGATGCATTGTTTTTTGAAATGGAGCATAGAAAGGGTTTTAAAAAAAATGTCAGGCGTCAAGCAGCCTCACAAATCATTTTTATGTGGCTTCCTGGACCTTCGTTTTTAGCAAATCCCTTAACGGGGGATTGACTCATTTGTGTATTTCTTCAAAGGAAGGATTTTGCAGGTAGCTCTTCATGAGGCCTGCTGCCTTCTAGGATTTGGGAGAAAGAGTTTTAAGAGAGCAGATATGTTTATTTTTGAGAAGTCATTGTTTGGTACCTGCAGCCATTAGCTCGGTGACAGACAGCACTGGCAATCTCTGGGGTAAAAGGATCTGTGTACTCCTGCAACTCAGCGCCACAGGTTTGAGATTCCAGGGCTGAGCTGGAGGCCAAACCGTGATGTTTCAGGATCTGATTAGCACAATTAATAAATAGACTTGATTCTATGCTAACCTGAGAACTGATTGGGTCTTATTTTATAAATAGAAATTCTATCCATATGATGTCTGTTTTTGAAAGCAAAGCCACTTAAACATTATCAAATTATTTTTTGTCCCTTTGTGTTGTGCTTTTGGAATGAAAATAAATACGTAATTTAGATGGCGTGTGCCTCTAACTAAGTTAAAACATAAGCAAATCTACTTAGCCAAAAACCAAATTTATTCTCATTTTATTAGGCAGGTGGTGTACATATTAGATGATTTCCCTCTCGGGTTTTACATTTATTTCACGTGTTTTTCTCCAAAGAACAGGAGTTATTCTGTCAAAAGTGGGGAGGTGAAACCGCGGTTAAGGGGATACTGCAAATTCTACCCTTTCAGCAGAAGTAATTTATAGTTTCATAATATTCCAGAGTTTCTCTTTGTCTTTTACATGACAATTTATGACCAAGGTATGTTCATGTTTCCCTCACCCCTTGCTACAAGCCTGAACAAATAAACCGTGTGCATACAGGGCCTGTTTCTCCATGCTGTTTTCCAGGTACGGTCATTTCTTTTTTCTTCCCTTGACCCCACATGACATAAGCTAAATTCTGCACTGCATTATTTTAATCCAGAAAGCACGTACTGTGAAACTTAACTGGTGAGAATGAGTTTTTGTGTTGTTTTGTCTGAAACTACGTCTTAAAGTAATCCAACTGATTGTAAAAAAAATCAATATACTGATAAAAAACCAATAGAAGAAAAAGGTTTGGCTACCCAGAGAAGATATGTATCTTTGAGATGCCTAAAAAAATTTCTTTTCAGACATTTGCCCTTGGGTTTAAAAAACATTAAGTCGTAAAAAAATATGTAAAAAATAATGTGGCAAACACCTTTCTACCCACAGCCTAACTTAAGAAATTACACATTAGCAATAAAATTGAAGCTGTTTGTGTGTACCCTACACTAGCTGCAGCCTCCTTCCAATCCCCTAGATGAGGGAATCTAGCATTTTATCATTTCCAGGCACTTTTGTATATTTTACTATATATGCACTGTATCTTTAAACTATATATAGCATTAATATCCATTTTTAAACACTTCATAGAAATGTTATTATCCATGTGTATGCTTATGAAAAATTGCTTTTTTTCTCTCAACATTTTGTGTCTTACAGCAATCTACACTGATAAATGGAGCTCTAACTCACTAATTTTCACTCCTCTATGTTACTTCATTGCATGGTGATACCACCATCTACTTAGGAATTTCCTGTGAATGGACATTTAACCCACCTACGATTTTTGACTATTATTAACGTTGCTAGTGTGAACATTCTTGTGCATATCTTTTTGTGCACATGCACAAGAATTTCTCTAGAGCATATCCCAAAAGTGGAAATGGTAAGTCCTGGCATAAATGCATATTCACTTTTTCTATTTATTATCAATTTATTTTCCAAAATCACCAAGTCAAATTATACTTCTACCAGCAGGTTCTGTTTCACTATCTCGCCAATACTTACATTAAAAAGCTTTGTAATTTTTGTTAATCTGATGGATTAATATCTCATTTCTGCTTACTTAGTGAGGTTTAATATCTATTTATTTACCGTCCATGTGTGTTTCATCTTATGTGAAGTAATTTTGTATCTTTCATCTCTTTTTGAGGGATTATTTGTCTTTTTCACACAGATTTGTAGAAACTCCTTGTGTATCCCGGGCATGTATCCTTTTCAGGTTCTCTAGATTTTAAATATCTTTTTCTAGCCTGTGTCTTGTTCTTCACTTTTTCTATGGTGTATCATTTGATAAACTTCAGTTTTAACTTCCAAAATAGTCAAATTCACCAATTCTTTTCTTTTTAGTTTATGCTTTTTGTGTCTTAAGTACTATAACTTTACAGTATCCAATGTCAAAATGTTAGATTTTTTTTGCCAGGTGCAGTGGCTCACGCCTGTAATCCCAGCACTTTGGGAGGCCAAGGCAGGAGGATCACTTGAGCCCAGGAGTTCGAGACCAGACCTCCTGTCTCTGGTCAAAACAAAACAAAACAAAACAGAAAAACAAAAAATTAAATCAGTACGTGTGTGTGGTGGCACATGCCTCTGGTACCAGCTACTTGGGAGGCTGAGGTGGGAGGATCACCTGAGCCCAGGAGGCAGAGGTTGCAGTGAGCCAAGACTGCACCGCTGCACTACAATCTGGGTGACAGAGTGAGATCCTGTCTCAAAAAACAAAACAATTAGATTTTTGGTGAGACATAGTTCCCCACCTTGTTTTATTTTGTTTTTCAAAATTATGCTCTGTTCGTTTACTCTTCTTTTCTAATAGTATGACTTTGAATATCAATTTCTAGCCATCTGATGATTTCCATGAATGGGCTGAATATATCTTTTCAGTTCATGTCATCACAGCCTCCTCACCCCTCTCTCTGCTCCTCCGCAGGCCATCTCTGTCTGTCGTAGCCTCTCTTCAGCCCTCTCTGATTTGCAGGGAAGTGTAAAAACTTATGGTTATCAATCTCGATACAGTTTGCTGAATAATCAGTCAGTAGCTCGATAAAGAGCGAAGAATCATAAACTCCTAAAATTTTAATGCTAAAAGGAATCAGAGATCATTGACCTAAACCCCTTTATAAATATGAAGATAAGAGAAATTTCAACGAAATCAAATTTCCCTAAGCAGTAGAAAACGAACCCACGATTGAATACAAAGAGCTTTAGATCAAACAGTTCTTACTACCTACATTTTTCACCCTCTCTAAACTATAAAGTTATCTCACACAGTTTTTGTGAGCATTAAATGTCAAGTATCCAGCATGATGCCTGAAATACTTTAATTAATTTAGGTAGGCACTTAATGTTGTTCTCCTCTCCCTGCCTCCTAATCCCTGCCCATAATGATAAGCACAGTGCAGTGGGAATTTAGTCTTAGGGGATTTGAGAATGCTTCCCAGAAGAATGCATAGAATTAGGAGTAGGAGATGGCCAAGAACATTCTAGGCCCCAAGGAACACCATGCATTCGGGAGCAGTTCACAGAATCTAAGTTATGCTACTGTAGGCCACAGATATATTTTCATAGTGAATAAAGAAAAAGGCTTCCAGGGGCTTCTTTGCAGGTTTATACTGTGGTGATGAATTGGGACAAAAGAGCTGTCTCTCTTAATGTGTTTTAGGCTTGAGTTTCTTGTTAAGCATTTCAGCTGTTTCTGAGTGTGTTAGAGCAAAGGTGGGATAGAGCAGTGGATCTCAAAGTAGTGTCCGCAGACCCCCGAGAGTTCCCAAGATCCTATCAGGGGGTCCAAAACGGCAAAACTATTTTCTTAATAATCCTAAGGCAGGCCAGGTGCGGTGGCTCACACCTGTACTCCCAGCACTTTGGGAGGCTGAGGCAGGTGGATCATGATGTCAAGAGATCGAGATCATCCTGGCCAACATGGTGAAGCCCCGTCTCTACTAAAAATTCAAAAATTAGCTGGGCATGGTGGCACATGACTGTAATCCCAGCTACTAGGGAGGCTGAGGCAGGAGAATCACTTGAACCCAGGAGGTGGAGGTTGCAGGGAGCCGAGATTGCGCCACTGCACTCCAACCTGGTGACAGAGTGAGTCTCTGTCTCAAAAACAAAACAAAACAAAACAAAACCTAAGGTATAATTTGTCTTTTGCACATTTCACAACAGATCAAATGCAGAAGCAGATATCAGAATTTGCTGCCTTCTGTTAAGCCAGACAAAAAAGAGATTTTGTAAAAACAATAGATACTACTACTACTACTCTTCTTGATATTTATGTTTGGGAAAATATAGTTTTGAAAATTAAAATTGTTTTACTGTTAACACGTAATGGGCTTATTTTTTTTAAGGAATTAAAAACACATTTAAGTTTTTTCTCAATATTAGTTTCTAGTACACTAAATACTGATAGATAAAATTCATATACATAAAAACTCTTTGGGGTCATCAATAATGTTTAAGAATAAAGGGTCCTGAGGCTAAAAAGTTTGATAACTGTCAGTATAGAGAGAGAATAAACTTTGGAATCTAAAGAAGAAAGTATTAGAATTGGGAGCAATGAAATTAAAATTAGAGGTGTGCAAGAGATTGTAGACACCCAAGCTGCGAATTAGTGTGGGTGATGAATTATATTGAATTAGAGCAAGGCTATGATGCATTAAAAGGTAGCACAGTGTAGTAAAAAAAATTTACTGGACTCAGAACTGATTTCTCCTTCTAAGTTTACTATTAAGCACAGTTACTTCAAGTCAAGTAACTAGAAGTCACTTCCTTTTAGAGTTGCCAGACTTAGCAAATAAAAATACAGGACGCCCCGTTAAATTTGAATTTGAGATAAACAACAAATTATTAGTGAGCATAAGTATGTCCAGAATATTGCATGGGATTCAAATTTAATAGGGTGTCCTGTATTTTATCTGGCAGCCCTACTTCCTTTTCCAGGTCTTAATTTTCTCATAAGTAAAATAAAGGTGTAAGCTAAATTCCTATATGTCTGCCCTTCTACTGAAGCTGGTCTGTGATGATAAAAAGAGAAAAGCCAGGGAAATAACAGTGTGTTTGTGTTTGTGTGTGTGTTGATACAAAGTTGCAAATGGTCCTTTATGGAGAAGGACTATCTTGTGTCTTGAGGTTGTTCTTCCTACCTCTTTGGTGTTATAATATTCCTGCTTTCATGAGATGACAAGTATTATTTTTCTAATGCCCTTTTGGCAAAATGTATAGCTGATTCTTAAAATGGTTTTGAAGTGTTACTTGTATATAAAACCACTGCACTAGATGGTGTCTAAGTTTTCTCCCAGCTTTTACATTCCATGGATTTTGTCTTTGCAAAGGCAGAAGGACACACAACTCTTTCACCTGACTGATGTGACTCTATCATTTCTCTTCTAGGACAGTTTTCCTCAGTGTGTAATACAGAGAGAACAGCTTCGCTCTTCTCTCCCACACTGCTAGTTGCTGGGAGAGTAAATGAAGTCATGTCTGGAAAGTGCCCCGAGTTCTTCAGAGAAGACCTAGAAGGGGAGGGAGGTGCCATTGCCCTGAATTTGGAGCAGTCGTGAAGTTTTTAGAATGAACTGAAAAGCTGAGAGTATGTTTCAAGTATTGTTTTTGATTTGCACATCTTCAGTTTGATCCTTAACAACATGTTTGCTGTGATTCCAGGAATTTTGTGATCTTAGTTCAGTGTTGACATTTTACATCCTTCCCAGGACTGTAAGTACTCTTTAAGGAATGTGTGGTTAATGTAGTAGAGAGAAAAACCCCAAATCACACTGCATCCAAGAGCCAAGAAGTCCAGCCTTTTTATTGGCTTCCAATACTGGCATTAAATAAACATGACTCGTTTTTCTGGAAACACCTGTCAACCTTACACATGCAAGGACAAAGCCAGAATCTTCGAGGCTCACTGAATAGCTAAGTCAGACATCATTTCTCTTCTCCGAAGATTGTGATTGTTTGCTTATTTTTTTCATACAATTTCTTAGACTAGGCTTTCACCAAAAGTAAAAGCTAAATATGATGCATCACGGGCAGAGAATTCTTAATCCAAAACCCCAGAGATTACCTGACTTGATTATTCCACATACTCTGTATTCTCAACCAAAATAGACTTCTTTTTAAAGAGAATCCAATTTCCAATGGGTTTAACCTAGAAAAACAGCAAAACGCTAATAAAAGCTCGGAGACTCGTCCAAGGAAAGCATTGTGGCTGCTACACGTTTGGAGTCCTCGTCTAGTGGAGAGGTTTGGAAAAGCTGCCAATTCCTCTAGTGAATTTGCTGTTCTCTGGGATGTGGGATGGGGCACCTGGTAGACGCCTAGTAAATTCTTGACCAGGAATAAATTATGCTGGAATGCATTCCTGCATTGCCAAAACTTGGCCTAATTGAGATAGTGGAGTTGTTAACAGACTTAATCTTTGGAAAGAAAGAGTATGAGTATGGAGACAACTTCTCCAGCTTCTTCCTACTCACTCTTTGCCACCCTTTGTGTTCCTATTTTGTGGCACAATTGAGAACCGACTTTCTTCAAAGAAACATAGCTTAAATGCCTGGAGTAGTGCCTGTAATTTTCCTGGTCATTCTCTACCACAGTATCCTATGCCAGGGGTGTTTTACCAAGAGGGGCTTTACCCTACAATCACTCTTCAGACCTGAGTTGATTCTTCAGGCATCAGTAGCTGGATAACCTCAGTAAGCATCAGATGACCTTCCTTTCCTTTTTCCCCCCAAAAATGACCTTTTCTTTCCCATCCCCTATATATAAGATCTCCGAATCTGGTGCTGTGAGTTCTAGTCTCAGATTCAGCCCCTCCTATCTCCACATACTGCATGGTCTTGATGGAGGACAAGACCTCCATCAAGCCCCCAAATCAAGCCTTAGCCTGGGAGGGTCCTTGGCTTCACCCAGTAAAGAATTCAAGGGCTAGCTGGTGGTGTTAAACAGCAACTTTTATTGAAGCTGCAGTGTACAGCTCCTTGCAGAGCAGGGCTACCACATTAGCAATGTGCCCAGAGTAGCAGCTCAGAGGCAGGGCTGCACTCATATTTATACCCATTTTTAATTTTATGCAAATTAAGGGGCAGCTTATGCAGAAGTTTCTAAGATGAGGGTGGTAACTTCTGGGTTGTGGGGTGGTTGCCATGGAAAGGGGTGGTAACTTCTGGGTGTTGCCATGGCAACGATAAACTGACATGGCACACTAGTGGGCATGTCTTATGGGAAGGTGCTTCTTCCCTGGATGTTTTAGCTTGTCCTCAATTTGGTCTGGTGTCCAAGCCCCGCCTCCAGAGTACAGTTCCACCTCCTACATCAATCTGATAGAATTTCTTCTTTCTTCTTCCTTGCTGGGTTTCAAAATTGATCTTTTTTTCCTTATGTTTAGGTGGGTTGACTGAAGACGAGCTCAAAGCAATTAAAATGAGAGGGTTTATGGGCTGGATTTTTAGGACCTACCATGTCCTAACGCTTCCCTGAGACCCAGGTTTCTCTGGCTGCTTCTCCACATCTTAGAAAAGTTGATTACGCACCCTGTAGGTGAGAAGTTCTGCCTGGTATGGAATTATAAAGCAAATTGTTATGAAATACCATGATCTCTGAAGAGGAAAGTAGACAGTAAAACAGAGTACAAAAACAGAGTACAAAACAGAGTACAAAAACAGAGTACAAAACAGATAATGTCACTTACGTAAGAAGCCTTATTGAGGCCAGATTGATGCTACCATGAAATGTCTCATTCTAGCATATTATATACATGGGATTCTAAAAGTGGACCAGCATAAGCCACATCAGCTAGTGGCTTTGGGGAACAAATGACAAACAGATAAGTTTTTGTATGAGGTGAACTTAGCCTGTTGTGTTATGGTGAACCACAGGACAAATAGACAATTATCATCATTAAAACAACAAGAACAAAACTCATTTATTGAAGGCCTACCATATGCCAGTATTATGCATATGTTATTCTAGTCTTCAAACAACTCAGCAAATTTTGGTATTATTATCCTCATTTTAGAGATAAGGAAACTTCTCTTGAGAGATGAAAGGATTTATTCAAGCTAGTGAGAGAATTGTTTTTTTGTTTTGTTGTTTTTTTTTTGAGATGGAGTCTTGCTCTGCTGCCCAGCCAAGGGTGCAGTGGCACGATCTTGGCTCGCTGCAACCTCCACCTCCCGGGTTCACTGCTCAGCCTCCCAAGTAGCTGGGATTACAGGTACACACCTCCATGCCTGGCTAACTTTTGTATTTTTAATGTTTATTTGTATTGTTTATTGTTTATTTGTACTTTATTGTTGGCCAGGCTGGTCTCGAACTGCTGGCCTCAAGTGATCTGCCAGCCTCGGCTTCCCAAAATGCTGGGATTACAGGCATGAGCTACCGCACTTAGCTAAGAATTGGAATTTAAAACCAGTCTTGTAGCCTTAGAAGTCTTCTAGTCTACACTGGTCTTCTTTATACAAACAGGGACACTGAATCCCAGAGAGGGAAAATGGACATTCTAAGGCCATATTGTTGCTAAATAGAAAAACTGGAGTTAAAAACCAGTTGGATGGTGCTTCTTTCTATCATATTCAAGCTCTTAATGATCTAAGGAATCAGCAGCTATAACTTAAGAAAAGTGAAGCGGGATAAACCATATGCTAGACCATAAAACAAGCCTCAATAAAAGTAAAAAGATAAAAATAACACAAAGTTTCACAATTATGGGGAAATTAACACACTCCTAAATAACCAATGGGCCAAGGACGAAATCAAAAGGGAAATAATAGAAAATGCTTTGAGATGAAGAAAATGAAGACATGATATACCAATTCTAGCTGGAATACAGCTCGAATAATGCTTAGAGGGAAATTTATAGCTGTAAATGCTTATATTTTTTAAAAAAAGAAACCTCAAGTTCATAAGTTAACCTTCCACTTTAAGACATTGGAAAAAGAACAGCAAATTAAGCCTTAAGCAAGCAGAAGGAAGGAAATGAAAACATCAAAGCAAAATTCATGAAATAAAGAATAGAAAAACAGAAAAAATTAAATGAAACAAAAATAATCCTGGTTTTTGAAAAGATTAACAAAATTAGCAAACGTTTGGCTAGACTGACCAAAGAAGAAAGAGAGAATACTCAGATTACTCAGATTAGAAGTGAAAGTGGGGATTATAAAGGAATACTATGAACAATTGTATGCCACTACATTAGATAGCCTAAATAAAATGGAAAAATTCCTAGAAACACAAAAATTATCAAAACTGGCTCAAGAAGAAATAGATAATCTGAATAAAGTGATAACAAGTAGAGATTGGATTAGTAATAATAATAATTTAAAAAGTACCCACAAAGAAAAACCCAGAAATAGATGTCTTCATTGGCCAATTCTACCAAACACATATTTAAAAAAAAATTAATACCTATTCTTCACCAACTCTTCCAAAAAATAGAAGATGAAAGAAGTAATAAATCTATATTTGCTGATGAGATGATCTGTGTAGAATATTCTAAGAAATTCACTAATTATTAGAACTAATAAATGAGTTTAGCAGGGTTTCCGGATACACAATTAACATACAAAAATGTATTTTTGGAGACAGAGTCTCACTATCATCCAGGCTGGAGTGCCATTGAGAAATCTTGGCTCACTGCAACCTCCGCCTCCTGGGTTCAAGCAATTCTCCTGTCTCAGCCTCTGAAGTAGCTGAGACTACAGATGCGTGCCTCCATGCCCTGCTAATTTTTTGTATTTTAGGAGAGATGGGGTTTCACTGTGTTGCCCAGGCTGATCTGGAACTCCTGAGCTCAGTCTGCCAGCCTTGGCCTCCCAAAGCGCTAGCATTACAGGCATAAGCCACTGTGCCTGGCCTAAAAATGTATTTCTATAAACGTTTCTTGCAATGAACAATTTGACTAAAATTTAAAAAGCAATTCCATTCACAATAGCATCACAAAGAATTCATATTTAGGAATGAATTCACAAAAGAAGTATAAAACTATATTCTGGAAACTAAAACCATTTTTGAAAGAAAAATTTAAAGATCGAAACAGGCCAGGCATGGTGGCTCACGCCTGTAATCCCATCACTTTGGAAGGACGAGGCAGGTGGATCCAGAAGTCTTGTGATCAAGACCATCCTGGCCAACATGATGAAACCCTGTCTCTACTAAACTACAAAAAACTAGCCGGGAGTGGTGGTACATGCCTGTAGTCCCAGCTACTCAGAAGGCTGAGGCAAGGAAATTGTGTGAACCTGGGAGGCAGAGGTTGCAGTGAGCAGAGATTGTGCTGCTGCACTCCAGCCTGGCGACAGAGCAAGACTCCGTCTCAAAAAAAAAAAAAAAAAAGAAAAATTATATGTATACACACACACACACACACACACACACACACACACACACAAATTAGCTGGGCATGGTACGGGCACCTGTAGTCCCAGCTACTTGGGAGGCTGAGGCAGGAGAATCACTTGAACTCGAAATGTGGAGGTTGCAGTGAGCCAAGATCACACCACTGCACTCCAGACCGGGCCACAGAGGAAGACTCCATCTCAAAAAAAAAAAAAAAAAAAAAAAATCTAAATGAATGGAAAAGCATCTCACATTTGTGGACCAGCAGACATATAACTGAGATAGCAAGAGGCAACACAATCTCTATCAGAATCCCAGCTGGTTTCTTAGTAAAATTGACAAACTAATTCTAAAATTCATATAGAAAGTTGATGGACCCTGGAATAGCCAAAACAATCTTGAAAAAGAAGAACAAAGTTGAAGGATTCACACTTCCCATTCCAAAACTTATTACAAAGCAACATTAATCCAGACAGTGTGGTACTGGCATAAAGATACATTAGGCTTTATGGGATTTCTAGATTTTCAGTTCTATCTCATTGATGTATAGTCATGATATAAATATTGATGTAAAGTATTGTGTTATTCTCCCACAGAATGGGAGAATATACTTGTAATTGTATTTCTGATTAGGGACATGTATCTAGAATAGATAAAGAGCACATACCACACAATAATAAAAAGATAACTCAATTTAAAAATGGGAAAAGGATCTGAATAGACATTTCTACAAAGAAGATTCACAAATGGCCAATAAGCACATGAAAAGGTGCTCCACATCATTAATCGTCAGGGAAATGCAAATCAAAACCACAGTGAAGTATTACTTTACTAGGATGGCTAGAATCAGAAAAGACCTGGGAGTGCAATTGCTGGGCCATTTATTAACTGTGATGACTGTCTGAAGAACTTCTAAACAGTTTGTCAAAGCAGCTGCACCATTTTACATTCCAGACAGCAGTGTGCGAGGGTTCTAATTTCTCCACATCTTCAACAACTCAATACTTGTTATTGAATGTTTGTATCTGGCTTGTAATTGAATGTTTGTAACAATATTATTCATTATTCCCAAAAGGTGGAAACAATCTAAACGTCCATTAACTGATGAATGTTTAAGCAAAAGTAGTCTGTGCATGCGATGGAATAGTATTTGGGTATAAAAAGGATGAAGCACTGATACATAGTACACCATGAACAAACCTGGAAAACATTATGCTAAGTGAAAAAAGCCAGTCACAAATCACATATTGTGTGATTGTATTTATATGAAATGTCCAAAATAGGCAAATTTATAGAGACAGGAAGTAGATTAGTGATTGCCTAGGGCTAGGAAGTGTGGGGGAAAAGGGAGTGAGACAGAGAGCTAAAGGGTATGGGGTTTATTTTTGAGGTGATGAAAATGTTCTAAAATTGGTTGTGATGATAGTTGCACAACTCTGGGAATACACTAAAAATCACTGAGTTGTATACTTTAAGTGGATGAAGTATAGTATGTGAATTATATCTCAATAAAGTTGCTAAAAATGCATTCGTGACAGGCAGTATTATAATTAAAGAAATTACTCCTGTTATTACAAAGCTAAACAAGGAAGCATCAAATAAAAGTTCTCCAAAGGTTTAAAAAAGAGAGAGGGGGATATAGAAAAGAGAAAGCTTAAATCTTAAGGAAAAAATGACAAAACACCAAAAGTTAAGTAAGGTGGAAATCTGAAAGCTCACAAAATCAAGGATGGCTGAAATCAAATCACCCAACATAGGTTCTCATCCGGTGCTGAGACCTTCTGTGTATCACAAGGGCTTCCTTTGTCAGTTTCAAATCCTGTGTTTCTCCACACTTTAAAAGGTTTTGACCAAGAGTTAAGGAGTTTAGTCAGCAAAAACAATGAGAGAAGAGGGCAAATGTCTTCTTTGTGTACTGGTAGAGGGCAGAAAGAGCAGTTAAGATCCACAAAGGTTTACCGAAAGCCTACTCTGTGTTTCTGTACTAGGCTTTGCAGGGAAAACGGGGATGTATAAAATATGATATCCTTGCTCATAAGGAGCTTACAGACTCTCTGAGAAATTCAATAGAGTAAGTGAACAAGCTATTTTGGCTGGAGAGATGAAGAGAGGAGAGAAGAATATCTAGCCTGCAACTTCCTGGCGAGTTTGCATGTTTCGCAAGATTAAAAGTATTGGAAAATAGTAACCCAACTAGTTAGGTTCATAATACTGTGTGACAGATGACCCCTCTTCACTTCTCTTGTCAGGTCAATCTCTACTAATCTAAAAGACTAGTTTAAACTAGTCTAAACTAGTCTTTTAGAAGATGACTAGTTACTACTTACCTTTCAATCCCCTCACTTTTTTTTTTGAAATGGAGTTTTGCTCTTGTTGCCCAGGCTGGAGTGCAATGGCAATCGGCTCATTGCAACCGCCACCTCCTGGGTTCAAGTGATTCTCCTGCCTCAGCCTCCCCAGTAGCTGGGATTACGGGCACCTGCCACCATGCCCAGGTAATTTTTTTTTTAATTTTTTTTTAATTTTTTTTAATTTAATTTTTTTTTAATCTTTTTAAATTTTTTAAATTTTTAAATTTTTTTTTAATTTTTTTAATTTTTAGTGGATTCGCCATGTAGGCCAGGCTGATCTTGAACTCTTGACCTCAAGTGATCTGCTGGTCTCGGCCTCCCAAAATGCTGGGATTACAGGCATGAGCCACTGTGCCCAGCCTGCCTTTCAACCTTTAAGGGATTTGAAGGATGATTCATAACTACTTACCCCTCTGACAATATCATTAGAAACATGTCATGAAAGATACTGTTTTTGCAGCCCACAGATTATTATTCAGAAAACATGCTTTTATGAATAGTACTTCATAAACTATGTGTATGTGCAGATTCTATTAATGAATGGTGGTTCAATAAAGTCACTGCCATGACGGCGAGAGAATGCACATTCCAATGGAAAATTGTACCATTCTCATCTCCCTCATCTCTGACAAATGCAACAATCTGTCTACACGATGTGGTTTCTCCTTACCCCCTCCCTATTACTCTGCATTTTGTGTTGCTCTCCCCACATCTAAATAGAGGGCTCAGAGCAGAGTTCTTCCTGAGCTTGATGCTCTCCAGTCCTGTCTCCTAGGACAATCACAGTCTACCCATGAAAGCCCCAGATTGGCCACTTGTTGCATACAAGGTTTCTGTTGACTTTTTTTTTTAATAGAGCCAGTCATGTTCTGGATGAATCTGTGCTTAAGTCTGGTCTGACCCTGCACCTCAGTGGTTTTATTGGCTGTGTGTTTGGCGCTGGAATCCTCTCTCTAGCTATTGTCATTACTGAGACTACTTGTGTCTCCAGCGAATCTCTCCTAAATCCCCGGCGGTTATCTGGCTTGGGTATGTGTGTCTACGAACTGAGTGCATTCTTGTCTGAAGTATGTCCTGACTTTCTGATAGCAGCCATTGCTGACCTGACTTTACTAGGTACTCTGCTTGATATGATTAAGATTAATGAGGCCTAGTCTCAGTCATGAACCTATTCAAGGATAAACTTGTAAATCCAATGAGTTCTGAAGATGACTAGTTACTACTTACCTTTCAACCTTTAAGGGATTTGAAGGATGATTTATAACTACTTTCCCCTCTGACAGTATCTTTAGAAAGATGTCATGAAAGATACTGCTTCTGCAACCCACAGATTATCATTCATAAAACATGCTTTTATGAATAGTACTTGATAAATTATGTGATGTGCAGATTCTACTAATGAATGGTGATTCCATAAAGTCATTGCCATGAGGGTGAGACAACTCACATTCCAACTGAAAATTGTATCACTCTCATGTTTACTATGTGAGTACGTCTTCAAGAAAGAGACATGAAAATTACAAAATTATACTCATGTAAAGATAAACTTGGGAAAGGTATAGCTCCCCTGTTATTATGTATCTGGACAGAGAGCTCTGTTTCCCCAGGTAGCTGGGTGCTTGCCATTTAAGTACACTTTTCCACCAGTTTAAGCAATGTAATTTCCCTGGCTTCTTAAATGGTTATAAGTTAACCTTTTTTAATGACTCAGAGCCATCCCTGTAAATGTGGAGGCAGCATGGCAGTGGAAAGAACACAGACTCCAAAGTCAGCAGACCTGTGTTGGAATATTGGCTCTTGCTGTGAAGAGCTATGTGACCTTGGGTAAATTTCTTAATGTTTTTCAGCTCCCATTTCTCATCTGTAAAATGGGAATGCTAAATCACAGTGATGATTTGAAAATTATGTGATAAACGGCAGTTTTTTTTAAGTACTATTCACCCTAAAATTCTTTTTCAAGTGAAATTAATACAGAGTCTCATTGTGAACAAATAAAAGTGGAAATGCTCCGAGTTTTAAAAATTATTGCATCAGCTGGGAGCAGTGGCTCACGTCTGTAATCCCAGCACTTTGGGAGGCCAAGGCAGGTGGATCACAAGGTCAGGAGTTTGAGACCAGCCTGGCCAATATGGTGAAACCCTGTCTCTACTGAAAATTCAAAAATTTGCTGGGCGTGGTGATGGTTACCTGTAGTAACCAGCTACTTGAGAGGCTGAGGGAGAAGAATCGCTTGAACCCAGCAGGCAGAGGTTGCAGTGAGCTGAGATCGTGCCATTGCACTCCAGCCTGGATGACAGAGCGAGACTCCGTCTCAAAAACAAACAAACAAACAAAATCATTGCATCTAGCACAGAGCCTGACACTTAGTAGGTACTATTTAAATGATAG
This sequence comes from Cacajao melanocephalus, assembly GCA_963573385.1. Lineage (NCBI taxonomy): Eukaryota > Metazoa > Chordata > Mammalia > Primates > Pitheciidae > Cacajao > Cacajao melanocephalus. The sequence continues at coordinate 24,640 of CAUYLG010016185.1, forward strand.
CAGTTTTTGTATTAACATCACTTAACGTGAAGCTTTTGTTAATTGTTATGCTTTTTTTTTCTTATATCTGCATTTTTTTTTTTTTGAAACAGGGTCTCACTCTGTCACCCAGGCTGGAGTGCAAAGGCAATCACGGCTCACTGCAGCCTCGACTTCCCTGGGTTCAAGCGATCCTCCCACCTCAGCCTCCAGAGTAGCTGAGACTACAGGCGCATGCCACCATGCCCAGCTAATTTTTGTATTTTTTTGTAGAGACAGGGTTTTGCCATGTTGTCCAGGCTGGTCTCCAACTCCTGGACTCAAGCAATCTGCCCCGCCTTGGCCTCCCAAAGTGCTGGGATTACAGAAGTGAGCTGCCCCACCCAGCCGTATCTGCTTTTGAATGTGGTTTTTTCTTACTATCAAGCTGCCATCTGCCTCTTCGCACTGTAATCAGTGCACTTGCTCACAAAATCCTCCCTCATCTTTTAATTTGCTACTTCTTTCTAATTAGCTCTAGGCTTAGGAACCAGACAACTGTGACTCACAAGTTCTATGTGAGGGTTTTAGACTACCTATATGAGTAAAAGACATAATCACATACCTTGGGCTGGTACTTTGCAACACAAGTCTTGGTTATTCAGAGAACTTTTTGGAAAGCAGTGTGGTGCACTGGAAAGAACGTGAGTTTTGGAATTAGACAGACCCAATTCTGCATCTTAACTCCTCCATTTGTTAGCTGTGTGACCTAGGGAAAATGGTTCAATCCCTCTGAACCTCAGATTCATCACCTGATAGAGAAAATAAGGCCAAAATAGAGTTAGAAAGATTAAATGAGGAAATATATATAAAGTATATAATGGAGTTCTAGACACATAGCAGGTGATACATAAAGCTTCATTCTCTCTTTTAACCCTCCAGTTTTGCTTTCTTCCTGGTTTATAGCTGTGTATCTGGAGAGGCTGAGCTCTGACTGGCTCAGGGGAGATATATGGCCTAAAATATGGAATATATTAGGAAAGGAATCATGGACCATAGGAGACCATAGGAGACTGAGATCATGAGAAGCTGAGAGATGGAGTATGGCTATAATTTCTTACTAATAAAAGAAAGAGGAAAAATCCCAAGATGAGAGAGAAATTTTGCGAATGCCACAGCATAAAGAGTCATTAACACAAACCTGATCACATATATGCAGTTGCAAGTGTGGTGTGCCCTTCATCAGGCACTATTCTTAGCTGTTTTGTCTTGCCTGCCAATTTTTGGCATCAAAATTCCAACTATAGCCAGGCGTGGTGGTTCACGCCTGTAATCCCAGCACTTTGGGAAGCTGAGGTGGGCGGATCTCCTGAGGTCAGAAGTTCGAGACCAGGTTGACCAAAATGGAGAAACCCCATCTCTGCTAAAAATACAAAATTAGCCAGCTGTGGTAGTGCGTGCCTGTAATCCCAGCCCAGCTACTCGGGAGGCTGAAGCAGGAGAATCACTTGAACCCCACAGGCGGGGGTTGTGGTGAGCCGAGATCATGCCATTGCACTCCAGCTTGGGCAACAAGAGCTAAAATCCATCTCAAAAAAAAATTCCCAACTATAGTTAGGAGCCAGAATCCACTTGATTGAAGTATCATGAATAGTTAAAGGATTTTGTCTGTTTGAACTCAAGACTTCATAAGGACTTTTAAGAGGATCTTATTGATCCTTTTAAAGGCTTGACTAAATGTATATTATATGATGAAATATATATTATAGGACAAAATGTACCTTGTAAAATAAGCTATATTTTATTTGTTAATTTATACATAAATCTCTAAACTCTACTATAATCATCAGGTTCTGATTATGCATTAATACAGTTTCAATATTAAGCAGTAATCATTTTACACTAAAGAACTGGTGGGCCGTCTGTCTCCTGGTACTGTTCAGATCCTACTCTTTCGCTGTGTGGTAGTATGTTGTCCACTGGCTTTCTGACTTCTATGCTGTCTTCTATTCCTGCTGGTCTACCTTGTCCAAATGCTTTAAACTATTTGCAGAAAATTCTCAGCTTCTCTGTCTGCAATTGCTGAGAGTTTGGTCTGTGATTGCAGTCCTTTGAACTGTATTTCCATAGCACTAGCAAAACTGTTCCGCATCTGCTCCTGAACAGAACCGTTTAAAGCTGTTACAAATGAAAGTTCACTTTCTTTCACTCTGCGCCCTGCAAAATGCATGTCACAGCCAGTCTCTGTCTAGCACAGCTTTGATATCTCTTGCTGTCTCTTCCTTGTTTGCCTGCTCTCCCTTTCTCTGTTTCTTTTTTTAGGAAGCGAACAGAACAACCTGAAAAATGTGCAGAAGAAATGATAGTTCTTGGGTTACATCACACCTTCCTTTGTGACTGTAGCAAACTAGAGTTTTGTTGTTTAATTATTTCATGCCCACATTTATATGGGCGTCAGATATCTAAGCAAATTTTACCAAATTATGAAACAATTTCTTAAGCAGCTTCCATTATTTTTATGCTGTTTTACTCTATTGTTTTGCAAGTAAATTTGGACCATGGACTGAAAGGTGTTATAAGAATCTCCAAGGAAAATAAAATTCTGAAGCTAAAATTGGGAAAGAATAAAAGAGGAATTAAGTTCGAAAACTCAATTTAGTTCCATTTTAAAACTAATATGCTCGGGTGGGCGCAGTGGCTCACACCTGTAATCCCAGCACTTTGGGAGGCCAAGGCGGGCAGATCACCTGAGGTCAGGAGTTCAAGACCAGGCTAGCCAACATGGTGAAACCCCATCTCTACTAAAAATACAAAAATGAGTCAGGCGTGGTGGTGGGTACCTGTAGCCACAACTACCTGGGAGGCTGAGGCAGGAGAATCGCTTGAACCCGGGAGGTAGAGGTTGCAGTGAGCTGAGACTGTGCCATTGCACTCCAGCCTGGGTGACAAGAGTGAAACTTAGTATCAAAAAAAAAAAAAAACGCTCATTGGAACCTCACTTGTACCAATTCTGTTACATGTTCTGGAGTCCTTAGTGGTAAAGAAATGAAATAATTTCTTTAAATAATGAGTCCTTTTTTAAAGGTATAAAATCAGTCTTTTAAATTAAGAACCCATAAGGTAATGAGCACTCCACTTTTTTTCTTTTTTTTTTTTTTTAGATAGAGTCTTGCTCTGTCACCCAGGCTGGAGTGCACTTTCTTGACCCCAGCTCATTGCAACCTCAGCCTCCCATGTTCAAGCAATTCTCATGCCTCAGCCTCCCGAGTAGCTGGAATTGCAGAGGTATGCCACCATGCTCAGCTAATTTTTGTATTTTTAGTAGAGACAGGGTTTCACCATCTTGGCCAGGCTGGTCTTGAACTCCTGGCCTCAAGTGATCTGCCTGCCTTGACCTTCCAAAGTGCTGGGATTACAAGCGTGGGTCACCACACCCGGACCAAGGACTCCACTATTATCATCACTCCTTCTAGTTCCATGAAATGTAGGAAACAGAAGAAATCTATGAAATCAGCACCAAACTTAGAATCAGGGCATAGTTTAAGCCCTGGCTTTTCATTTACTCCCTGTGTGACCTTGTCCAAGTCACTTAACCTCTCTGAGCCACAGTTTATAAAAGTGAGATAGCCTTCCTCAGAGGGATGCTCTGATTAAATTATGAGATTATACACTAGGAAGCACTGTGAAAATACAATTTTATTTTGAAGTCATCAATTTCCATTCTTCTCTCCCTTAGGTTCACTCATGCGCGGGCCTCCCAGAGCCAGTCCTCTCAGTTCTGTACCCTGTCTTGCTTCAAGATAGAAGAGCACTACCTTCGCTTAATACTTGCCTTGGGCATGTCATGCACTTTGAGCATATCGCCTTTTATTTATTTATTTATTTATTTATTTATTTATGACAGAGTCTTTCTCTGTCACCCAGGCTGGAGTGCAGTGGCATGATCTTAGCTCACTGGCTCACTGCAACCTCCACCTCCTAAGTTTAAGTGATTCTTGTGCCACAGCCTCCTGAGTAGCTGGGATTACAGGTGTCCAGCACCACAACTGGCTAATTTTTGTGTTTTTAGTAAATACAGGGTTTCACCATGTTAGCCAGGCTGCTCTTGAACTCCTGATCTCAGGCGATCTGCTCGCTTTGGCCTCCCAAAGTGCTGGGATTACAGGCGTGAGCCACTGCGCCCGACCAACCTCATTTAATTCTCAAAACAATCCTGTGAGGTAGGTACTTGGAAGATTTGAATCCAGGCAGTCAGACTCAAAGTCTGTATGCTTGAGGCCATGCTGATCTGAGGTAACTTTCAGGCAGTAATCACTGTCTGTCACTTTACTGCCATGAAGGAAAAAGTTTTTAATAGAGGTTTTCCTTTCAGGAGGATATAAACTCAGCACTCAGCAAAAGCCATTAGTAAATTCAGCGGGAGCCCTGGATGCCTCAGAAATGGTTCCATTCTGCAGTCATAGAAGGATTCCCAGGAAGCTGGTGGCTGGCCCTAATAGGAACAGAGCCCCGTGCAGTGCCTCTCAGGGACACTTGGAAGGTTTGAGACCAGGAGGGCCTGGCCAGCTGACCAAGACCACACCAGAGAGCTTGAAACCAGCAAGGCTTCCCCAGGCTGGACTCTGAAGCCAGCTCAGAGCCTGACCCTGAACATCTGTAGATGGACTTATATCTGAGCTGTCTTTTCTAGCCAGACCAGAGGGAGGCTTGGAGAAGCCTAGAAGAGAATCAGAGGCCCCAAAGTAAAGAAAGTTGGACAGGAAGCTTCCTAGCCCAGCAGGGGCCAGCAGCAGCAAGCAGAGAGTACTACCCCTACCAGCTCTTGATGTTCTACGAAGTGCAAAGATTGTGTCAGCATTTCCATTTTAAACCCCTAATTTCATAGGTTTACAGCGCCAGTCATAAAAATTCACTCTGGGCTGAAGTTTGGCATCCAGTCTCTTAGCTTTTTTAAAGCTGTGCTCTCAAAAATGGAGACATGTCTAGTTTCAGACATTTTGGGGACTCCTATAAACACCCCCAAAGCTTTGGTAAAAATGGGCTGCTAAACTGTGATTCCACGATGCAGCAAAGCCCTGCCTCTGTGAATTTGCAGAAAATGTGTTATGAAAAAGTAATATTGTTCTACCAGAAATACAGATTCCCTACGCACTGAACTAGGGCAGTGAAAAGGAGTAGAATCTCATGTTGTGGCAGCATGTCACGTGACCTTTACCGTGACTCACCACCCGGGGGCTGAAGCTCTTCTTGCTTGAAAAGACCTATCAATTTCCAACTGGAGGCAGCTTCCTAGAGGATTGGAATCAGCAGCTGATTCAGGTTTTTACAGGTTCTGTGACCTCGACCAATATGTATTTAAACCTCCATTTCCTTTGTGATGAAAGCGGAGATAATTATACTCTCTTTGCAGGTTTTCTGTAAACAGAAAAGATCATATATGTCAACATATGTAATAGACTGACTTTTATTGGTAGCAACTTATAGGTAACTCAGAGAAGCAAAGGTATCTACGGTGATCATTAATGGAAAGTTCTCTAACCTCTTCATTTTAAGATTTCCACTCATTCCACACATCCTCTAATACCTCTCACTGGCCACTGAGGCTGGTAAAGTCATTCAAAATGTGAGCTAAATTGAAAAATCAATCCCCAGGGGAAAGCTCCCTAGAGTGACGTTATAAATCCCAATGTTTAAGTAATCTGACGTGGCAAGAAGCTAATATTTAATAATTCTGCAAGTATGGCAGGGGTCCCTGAGAGTGGTGAGAGCTTGAACCAGATGACTTAGCTCGGGTAATTAATACTCAGGTAGACTGGCACTCATACCAGTCTGCTTGATCTGCGAGAAGTTCAAAGAGCCTCATCTTCCCAAGTCCTGGGGCTTTGACAATTTCAGGAAGAGAAGCGACAACAGTAGCCCGGGCATATGTCCCCCTGAAGGAAAGGCAGAGCAGCAGCAGGGCAGCCACCCTATGGGACCTCCCTATTCCTGAGCAGGAGGTTGCCCCTAGATCCCAAATAGGCTGGGGGAGTCGAGGCTTATCTCAGGGGAGCCAGGGAATGTCTGGCCACGGCGCCTGGTTTGGGAGCAGGGAAAGGAATCCGTGGCTCTGAGCCCAACCCCAAGCTGCCAACATGCTTTCTATCTCTGGAAACAAGGATTCTGTCAACAGAGGGATTTTCAGAAACATCTTCATTAATACTGGTACCACTGAGATGCCCATGGAACACTTAAGGATCAGTGAAACCTGAGGTTTAACTTTTCCTTTTTAAATGTCAACAGCAAACTACAGATCTCCCAACAGTTAACAATTTTACCTGCTGCTGTCTAATCCTTTAATCCACCACAAATTCCATTCCAAAGGGAGTCAATAAAGCAACATAAAAGTGTTCGATGAATATTAACTGATTAGGAGAAGTGAGTGAAGTTCCTCTTAAAGCCAGTATATTTCCAAGCTCTTAGTACTGCTTTGTTCTCCATGTTTTAAAATTATTCAAAGTAATATATAGAGAGTATATATAGGCAGATGAATAATAAGAAACACTTATGCACCCAAAACACAAGCTAGGGGGAAAAAAAATCACTCACATCACCAAATAAGCCTATGCATTTCTCCCCAATTTCAAATTCTCCTCCTACACCTTGCAGGCTGCACTATCCTGAATGGCATGTTTATTACATGTGGCTCCCCTATGTAAATATGTAACCCTAAACTACACTGTTCAGTTTTTTGTTTTGAGTTTAATAAAAATGGTATCATAGGCCAGGCGCAGTGGCTCACGCTTGTAATCCCAGCACCTTGAGAGGCCGATGCAGGTGGATTCCAAGGTCAGGAGTTTGAGATCAGCCTGGCCAACACAGTGAAACCCCTTCTCTACTAAAAATATAAAAATTAGCTGGGCTTGGTGGCAGGCACCTGTAATCCCAGCTTCTCGGGAGGCTGAGGCAGGAGAATTGCTTGAACTCGGGAGAATTGCTTGAACTCGGGAGGCGGAGGTTGCAGTGAGCTGAGATTTCCCTATTGCACTGCAGCCTGGGCTACAGAGTGAGACACCATCTCAAAAAACAAAAAAAAAGGTATCATACTATATGTATCCTTCTGCAACATCATGTTTGCAACATTCACTCATGTTGATGTACATGTCTGTAATTCATTTATTTTCATTGCTGTTTAATATTCCATTGCTTGACTATGCTAAAATGTATTTAACAAGTATCCTCTTGATAGATACTTGGATTGATTCCAGTGTTTTGCCACTGCAAACAATATTGCTTTGAATGTTACCATACCTGCCCCCTCGACAACATGGCAAGAATTTCTCCAGGGATTTCTTTCTGCTGGATTAGAGAGTTTGTATGTCTTCAACTTCCCAAATAATGCCAAATTGTTTTCCAAATGGTTGCACACAACCACCAATAGTGTGTATTTGTTTCAGTTACTCTATATTGTTTTAATATTTGGTTTTATTTGACTTTTTAGACAGTCTAGTAAATGTGATATGGTAACTCTTTGTGATTTTAATTTGCATTTCCCTGATGTTCAATGAGATTGAGCATCTTTCTCGTACGTTTATCAGACAGTCCTATTTGTTCTTCTCTGAAGTACATGTTTCATATGGTTTGGCTCTGTACCCTCACCTTTTGGTGATCCCCACGTGTTGAGGGAGGAACATGGTGGGAGGTGATTGGATCATGGGGGCACTTTCCTCCAAGCTGTTCTTGTGATAGTGAGTTCTCATGAGATCTGATCCTTTAAAAGTGATATTTTCTCCATCCTCCCTCTCTCCTGCCACCATGTAAGACATGCCTTGCTTCCTCTTCACTGTCACTGTGGTCGTAAATTTCCTGAGGCCTCTCAGCCATGCAGACTGTGAGTCAATTAAACCTCTTTTGTTTATGAATTACCCAGTCTCAGGTAGTGTCTTTATGCAGTGTGAAAACAGACTAATACAATGTTCAACCCTTTTGCCCAAGTAATTTTTAAGAGACAGGGTCTTGTTTTGTTCCCCAGGCTGAAGTGCAGTGCCATGACAGGCACCATCACAGCACACTGCAGCCACAAACTCCTGGGTTCAGTAAGACTTCCACCTCAGTCTCTTGAGTAGCCGGGACTGCAGGTGCATGCCACAGTGCCCATGGAATTATCTGTCTTTTTCTTATTAATTTATAGAAATTATTTACATGTGCTGTATCTTTGTTAGCAAATGTATTGCAAATATATTACCAACTTATCTTTTCCCTTACTTGTGCTGACTTTTGATAAGCAGAAATTTTAATATAGTTTGTAATTATTATCTTCATTCTTTTCTTACATTACTGTTTCTCAGAGGAGGGAAAAATAAGCTGGGATTTCGTTCACCCTTAGTGAGTGCCGCCCCCAGCGCCTCTTGGGCAGTGTTGTTTGGGAGGAATCTGGAGTTGATTCAGATTATTTCATACACATTTTTTTTCAAAGCAGGAGTTTGTCTCTAGAGGCCCCCAGAAAGTACAGGCTTGGTTGATAACTTTCACCTGTTCTAGGGGCATTTTGCTTAGTGTCAAACAGCTATCAGAGTTGCAAAAATATTATTTATTCCTGAGAGTCAGTACAAAGTTGTAAAAAGAAACCCTTCCCCTTTACTCAGGGTTCACTATGGAGCTGAACAAAGCTGGTATCCAAAGCACATTCCAATCCTTATCCACTGTGTAAGTTCTCAGACCCTCAGTCTCCTGTCTGTTAAATGAAGGTAACTGCACCTGCCTGACTCACGTGTGACAATCATCTATAAGATGATCCAGATCAACTGCCTACATGGCACTCAGCTCTCAGCAAATGCTTGCTCCCTTCGCCTTAGGCAGTGTAGCCCTTCCCCAGCAGTCAACCTGCTCAGCTCAGCCCATCTGTGATCTCTGCCACAAACCCGTCCTCTGCCAGTCTCCCCCAACTCACATCCACACATTTGACCCATGTGAAGACTCTAGTAGAGAAATAATTGTTGGCCTGAGGTCTGATTCTTTAAATACTCAGGAATATTAGCACCATGTGTTTAATCATTCTAGCTCACCACGTTCCATGTATTTGTCAAATGAAAAGCCAATACTATTATTTACAAGCACAAAATTTTAGGCCAGGATTGTACAAAGTACAATTGGGCATTCCAATTTTTATTTTGTTAATCACAAACTTTCATTCAAAAATGCCCCCTAGACCTTCATTCTTATCCTCTTCCCCCATCCCTGTTACAGCACACAGACCCAAACCCCAAACACACATGTACACACACACACACACACACACACACACACACCCCTTCCCGTACAGGTTTTTCTCTGTTGCCTTAATCTACTCAGAGTAGCCAGCTATGATCAGAATGACTCTGGAGGCAGTTGCAGCAATGTTTGGATTCAAAGCCTCCAATTCTGTCTTTACTGCTCTTTATTGCAGAATTTAAGAATCTTTCTAAGGTTTTTCCCCCTCAGTTGATCTTTTCATCAATTGACCTTGGCCAGGTATGTGATCTTGGTAAAGTAATTAGATGCCTTAATGTTTATGCTGCTTCTTATTTCTTCATTAGCCAAATTTATTTTTCAGTAAACATACCAATTCGAGATCTCAAATATTCCTTGTAAGTCATTCATTCATTTATTTTACAATCTTTCCCACTTGATTAGCTGCACTGGTTCATTTATCACCTTCCCATTCTGAATTACTTTAAAAAGATTCCTTATTCATTCATTCATTTAATCAGCAAATGTTGAGTGTTGTTTTGCTTTTAAAAATGTGCTCTTAAACTTGCCAAAGCCATTGTTACAGTGTTTAGTAACTCAGAGCCCACTGATGTGTGTTTGTGTTGTTGGTGTGCACGTTGCTTTTGTTATTTATATTCAGATCATTCTTTTTATTTACTTTTTTATTTTTTAGAGGTGAGGTCTTGCCCTGTCAGTTGGGCTGGAATGCAGTGGCATGATCATAGCTCACTGTAGCCTTGAACTCCTGCACTCAAATGATCCTCCTTCCTCAGCCTCCCAAGTAAGTGAGATTACAAGCGTGAGCCACAGCACCTGGCATTATTCAGATACTTCTATCTCATTCCATTTTCATTAATATCAAAGGCCTCCCCAGATCTGGTGATTTTCAGCGTTTCTGTTTTCCTCTGATGAACTCCAACTGTGTGTTGCATGTACCACTCTATGGCCCCTAGCTGACACTGCTTTGTACCACAGTTGTAATTTTGCTTGTGTTATCTCCCCTCTAGAGTGAAAGTGCAATCCAAGTGTCTGCCTGCCCCCTTTCAAATGTCACTTTTTTTCTGGTATCTTTGAGGAAAGGGGGTTTTGTTTCAAGGGCACAGTCCTAAACTGCCCTTCCTCCACGTGTGCTGCTACCAGCCACACGGCCTCAAGGAGGGGTGATGTGAAGCAGGCTATACTTCCTTTTATTGCCCTCACCCTTCGTTTCCTTCAACACCATCTACACAGGCTGTTAGGGATAGTATATTTTTATGGGAGTCATAGAAGGGCTAACAACGTGGCAGAGCAAACAACATGGGAGTGAACACGAGACAGCAGGGTCCGAAAGTCCCCAGGCCCTCCCCACGATAGAGAATTTTTCCTAGAAAGAAAGAAATTCTTCTTTCCTTTGGTTCTGGCTTACTGCCGTATTCATAAGCCCTCTTTTTTCCCTAATCCTTCCATATATGCTGACATCTCTGTCATCTCTGATGGCCACCCATCCCCTTCACAGTGATTTCTCTGCAGAAACTCAAGTCTTCTCACTTTATTCCACAGGGAAATTCAGCTCTCTCTCTCTACCACATCTCAGCAGTGCCTTTCTCAGCCAAAAATTCCATCAGATGTTTTCCTAAACAATAACTTAATCTACCCTGAAAATCAGTTTTGCAGCTTTCCTATAGGAGAAGTGCCTGCAATCAGGTTTTGTTTGAAATAGCAGTTTATTTCTTACTATTACAAATGTGGGGACCAGATCTTATTTCACATCATTCATAGCAACTCACACAGGAAAGCTTGTAATTTTGCTGTTCCACTCTTTGGATCTTGTTTAACAAAAACACTTGCATTCCAATCATATGTGAAAATGAGAGAGAGGAAAAAGATGAAGCCAACATTGACTCTGAGGTTTCTCACTTACATGACCAGGTGGTTGGTGAATCATCAACCTCTGCTTGGGACACACAAGAGGAGGAGCTTTTTTTTTTTTTTTTTTTTTTTTGGTAAGGAAAAGGAAAGAGTTCAGTTTTGAACATATTAAGCTTGAGTTATCTACTGGACATCAAATAACAATACCCAGAAGGCAACAGGAATACAGATGTTGGTACTTGAGAGAGACTTGGTTTGTCTCTTGCTTTGTACATCCTTCTAGTGTTTTATTATTGTATTTTCTTTTACTATATTTTTGATGATATTGCATCTGTTTCCATTTGATCTCCAAGAACATTATGTATTTACTGACTTCTCCATCTATCATCTTATCCCTAACTATTTTTTCCCTTGGCATGCTTTGTGATTTCTCTTTTAGGTTAACCTAGACACTAACGATGTACAAATCTTGATCTTGTGATCCATCCGCCTAGGCCTCCCAAAGTGCTGGGATTACAGGTGTGAGCAACCGCGCCCAGCCTGGGTTTGTGTTTTAAGCTAAGTATTATTTATTACAAAAGGGTCAAAAAATTGAAAAAATTAAAAATTAAAACATTTACAAAATAAAAAGCTACAGTAAACTAAGCTTAATTTATTATTAAAGCTGGGCATGATGGCCCGTGCCTGTAATCCCAGCACTTTGGGAAGCCAAGGTGGACAGATCACTGGAGTCATGGAATTCAAGACCAGCCTGGACAACATGGCGAAACTCTGTCTTTACAAAGAAATACAATGTATCCCATTGTTAGGTGACATGTGACTATAATTTGCAAATAAGATTAACTAGAAAATCTAAAAGAAACAAAAACCTCTAGACTCAAGAGAGTCGTAGTAGTCCTTTACAAAATTAAAAGTTTTCCTACTACATCTCAGAAATAACCACTTAGAAAATATAGGCCAGGTGTGGTGGCTCACGCCTGTAATCCCAGCTCTTTGGGAGGCCAAAGCGAGCAGATCACCTGAGGTCGGGAGTTCAAGACCAGCCTGACCAACACGGAGAAACCCTGTCTCTACTGAAAATACAAAATTAGCCAGGTGTGGTGACACATGCCTGTAATCCTAGTTACTCTGGAGGCTGAGGCAGGAGAATTGCTTGAACCCCAGAGGCGGAGGTTGCAGCGAACTGAGATAGTGCCATTGCACTCCAGCCTGGGCAACAAGAGTGAAATTCCGTTTTGAAAAAAAAAAAAAAAGAAAGAAAGAAAAGAAAAGAAAATACAGTGGAAAAGTATTAAAATAAATGCCATACACAATAAAAACAAATAAAGAACAAACTAAGTTTGGAGATGCAGAGGAGGGAAGTTAAGGGAATTTCTTTCATATGGCCCATGTTGTGGGTGGTAATTATACCCCTCATTTTTGCTATTACTGCACACATGCTACTTCTGAGTTGCCAGTTAAAGAACATGCTCCTAGATTATAGGACCATGTCCGCCTTCTGTTTCCCATATGAAATATACTAGCGAGCTCAGCACAGAGGCAGAGGCCTGAAACTACCTGATTCATCTTGTTTTTGGACATTTTTCTCAATTTGACTAAAACTTAAATAGAGACTCAACAGAAAGAAATAATCACTTTGTGAACTAATGAGAAAATAGCTCTATATCAAAATTATTAATCTAACCCTCTCCCTGCCAACCTGAGGACGAACAGTTCCACAAGATTTAGTGTCTGTATGCCTCTTAAATTTCTTTGCTCCAGCTCAGCACACTTTATCATCAGACCTTTCAAAAATGAATCTGAACTGGCATTCTCAAACACACTAAGGCCAAAGGAAAGAGAAAGCAAGCTCTTTCAAAGCAGAGTTCCCTCTCTCCTGTCATTCCTCTCTCCCCAGCTCTGACAGATAGGTTACCTGGTACAACAAGGAAGACAGCACATCTGTGAGTCCAGCGTGATGTTTAAAGAATCATTTGTGAGCTGGAGACTATTCTAAATGACCAGTGTCTTTTGCCTCATGGTTGACTCAGCCTAGATCCCTGTTTCTGTTAGAACAGAGCCATTTGGGAAATAAAAATGCTTACGGAAATTTTAAAAAACAGGGACATAATGGTATGCATTGTGGCTATAATTTGTATTTCCCTGATGACTACTGAAGTTGAGTCCCTTTTCATAGAAGACTTCTGATTTTGGCAATATTGTGGCTTAGATAACCTGAAAATACTCCTGCTCAAAAATCTCTTGGAAGCTGGATAAAAATATAGCAACGTTCACTTAAATACATAACTGAGCTTGCAGGAAAGTAAGAAAAATCTCGAAGACCAAAAATGTACAAACTAAAGGAGTAGTACCTTTAAGCTGATGCTGAGACTACCTGTGTTATTAATAAAAGGGCTTAAATTTTGTTTTTCTGTTAATAATTGTTAAGGGTTATCTTTATTATTATTGTTGTTAGGATTTAGAGTCAGGGTCTTGATCTGTCACTCAAGTTGGAGTGCAGTGGTAAAACCATAGCTCATTGCAGCCTTGAACTCCTGGGCTCAAGTGATCCTCCCACTTCAGCCTCCCAAGTAGCTAGGTGCGTGCCGCAGCGACCAGCTATTTTTTTTTTTTAATTTTTAATAGAGTTGGGGTATTGCTATGTTACCCAGGCTGGTTTCAAATGCCTGGGCTCAAGTGATCCTCCCACCTAGGCCTCTCAAAGTGCTGGGATTACAGGGATGAGCCATAGCACCCAGCAGATTATCTTTTAAAAATAAACTAATTTTGAGTAAAGTTTTTTGAAGTATAACATGCATTCAAAAATTTGCTCAAATTAAAGTTGTACACTTGGATGTATTTTCACAAAGTGAATACATCCATGTAACTAATACCCATACCAAGAAACAGCCTTTTACCACCTCTCCAGAGGGCCCCCTTGTAACCTATTCACTGCTCATCCCTCCTGAGGAAATCTCTATTCTAACCTCTAACAGCGTTGATAGAGTTCTGCCTGTTTGGACTTTGTATAATGAAAACATGAGGTTTGTACTCATTTAAGCCTGACTTCTTTTGCATAACATTATATTTTGCAAGATTTAGCTATGCTTTTGCATTTAGTTGTAACTGATTCATTCCCATTGCTATATGAATACCACAATTTATTTATCCTTTCTACTACAGATGAGCATCTGGGTCGTTCCCACTATTGTAATATAATGAATAATGAACTGTCAGTATGCTGTACACGCCTTTTGTAAAGCATGTGTATGCATTTCTTTTGGATATAACTAAGAGGAAAGTGCTTGGCCACAGGGTATGTTCCTACTAAACATCGTTATCAGTTACTGACAAACAGTTTAGTAGATACTGACAAACAATTTTCCAAGTGATTGTACCAGTTTACATTCCTACCGGCTGTGGATGAAAGTTCCACTAACACTCAGTATTATCTTCTTTATTAGCTATTCTGGTGGGAGTATAGCAGTATTGCATTGTAGTCATAATTTGCAATCTCCTGATGGCTATTGATGTTGAGCACCTTTTCATGTGTTTCTCAACAAGTTGAGTATCCTCTTTTGCAAATAGCCCATACAAGTCTTTTGCCTATTTTTCTGTTGGGTTGTGTGTCTTCTTCATTCTTTCTTTTCTTTTTTGAGACGGAGTCTCACTCTGTCACCAGGCTGGAGAGCAGTGATGTGATCTTGGCTCACTGCAACCTCTGCCTCCCAGGTTCAAATGATTCTCTTGCCTCAGCCTCCCAAGTAGCTGGGACTACAGGCCCGCACCACTGTGCCCAGCTAATTTGTGTATTTTTAGTAGAGATGGGGTTTCACCATATTGGCCAGGATGGTCTCGATCTCTTGACCTCGTGAGCTGCCCGCCTTGACCTCCCAAAGTGCTGGGATTACAGGCATGAGCCATGATGCCGGGCCCTTTTTCTTATTGATTTACAGAAGGTTTTAAAAATGCATTCTGAATTTGAGTCTTCAATATCTTCTATTCTGTGCTTGTTTTTGTTGTTGTTGCTGTTACCTTAGCGGATCTTTTGATACACATACATTTTTATTTTAATATAGACCGATCTGTCAGTTTCTTCATTATGATAGTGCTTTTTGGGTCCTCTTTAAGAAATCTCTGTTTAGCCTAAGGTCATGGAGATATTATTTTATGTTTTCTTTTAAATATTTTATTGTTTTCATTTCATATTTAGATCACAATCAATCTGGAAGTTATTTTTTGTATATTTTTTGAGTGAGGACTCAAACTTCACTTTGTTCCATAGAGACATCCAATTGGCCCAGCACCACCCTTTTCCACTGCAATGCCACCCTTTTCATAATTCAGGTATCATGTATGTGTGCATCTATTTCTGGACTTTTTGTTCTGTTCAATGGTCCATTCATCCACCTTTGCATCAGTCTTAACTGCTATAGCTTTATGATAAATCTTCATGTAGTGTGAGACCCCCTCCAGTTTTATTCTTCTTCAAGACAGCCAGGAGCTTGAGTTTTTTCTGACATATGGGGACAACAAATTAATGGAGTTGATATTGAGACATGAATTACTGAAACCCCCCAAAACTTCCACACCGGCCGGGTGCAGTGGCACACACCTATAATAACGGCACTTCGGGAGGCCAATGCAGGCAGGGCACTTGAGGTCAGGAGTTTGAGACCAGCCTGGGTGACGTGATGAAACCCTGTCTCTACTAAAAATACAAAAATTAGCTGGGCATGGTGGTGCAAGCCTGTAGTCCCAGCTACTCGGGAGGCTGAAGCATGAGAATCGCTTGAATCCAGGAGGCAGAGGTTGCAGTGAGCTGAGATGGTGCCACGGCACTCCAGCCTGGGTGACAGTGTGAGACCTGTATCAAATTAAAAACAAAAACAAACAAACAAAAAACTCTCACTCAGCACAAGACAAAGAAATTTTGTCCTCTCTTGGGTTTGGGTCGGAATCTATACTTCCTGCATAGTCTAACAATCTCCAGACTAAAAATCAACGTAAGAGGTTAATCTTCAAAAGCAAACAAAACTTCTGAAGGAATCTGACAGGAGATAAAGCCTAGCTTAGGATGAATTCTCACAACATTATAAAACAATAAAAGATAAATATCTGTTGTGAAAGATCAGTAGACCTAATAAGTGGCAGGGTTAGATTCGTCACCTTCTCCCCACAAGAACTTCAGCTAACGGAATTATCCTCTAGAGATTATTTTAAAATTGTTTAAGATAATTAAATACAAAAAAGAAAAGATTGTGAACATCAGAAGAAGACTAAGCTGACTTGAAAAAGAATCAAACAGAGTTTCGAGGAATGAAACATACAATTGTCCTTGAAATTGAGAGTATTCATTGATTCCATGAAAGTGGAAAGTCGTAGTTAAATAAATGACTGGTTCTAACCACAGAAGCATAAACATGACCCTGATTAATTGTCCTTTTGTACTGCAGCCATCTTTGGTTGTGACGTGCTGAATACCAGCAGACTTGGAATAAGCAGAAAATGTTCTGAATGGGCTGGACATCCCTACCAACTCCTTCCCAGGGTATTTGTCCATCTTAAATGCTAAATGTGGCATTTTTAGTGAAATACTACCAAAAGGGTAGTGCTGAAAAATGACCTAGCAAAATAGAAATTCAGAGGGAGCTTCCTGGTGGCTACACAGTTACCACTGGAGGGTTTTTTAATGCCACCTACACAAAATGAGCCCCATTTGGCCTGGTTCAGGCTTAGGCTGTGTTGCAGGCAGCTGACATAATTCCCCATGTTTAATTTCAACACTTTCCGCAATCTGCACAGTGGAACCAGCCCTTGCAGACCTTGGAGTCAGATTTGAATTTAAATTCTAGTTTCACCGCCTACCGCGGCATCCGGCCCAGAGTCAGCACTCGGTCTCTGAGGCCTCATTCCCCTCCCACCTCGAGAATCCTTACCAAAGGCTCAGATCACACTGCGGCTGTGCCTCTGCCCATCTGAGTCCTAAGGTCCCTCAGGAAATGGAGATAGTAGCTGCTATTCACAATTACTCTTGCTAGCCAAGGCCCTCGGTGCTTTATATACGTTACTTCATTTCTTTCTTTCTTTTTTTTCTTTTGAGACAGAGTCTCACTCTGTTGCCCAGGCTGGAGTGCAGTGGCGCAATCTAGGCTTACTGCAACCTCTGCTTCCCAGGTTCAACTGATTCTCCCTCTTCAGCCTCCCGATTAGCTAGGATTACAGGCACCCACCACCACACTGGGCTAATTTTTGTATTTTTAGTACAGATGGGGTTTCACCATGTTGGCCAGGCTGGTCTCGAACTCCTGACCTCAAGTGATTCGCCCTCCTCGGCCTCCTAAACTGCTGGGATTACAGGCATGAGCCACCGCGCCCGGCCATGTCACTTCATTTCAATTCTCATGACCACCCTGAGACATACGCATATATAAATTCCCCCATCTTTTAAAATAAAGAACCTGGGACTGTTTTTTATTTTTATTTTCCCCAAGATCACACCCTATAGCATGTCAGAAAGGAGATCTGAACCTATGCCTGTTCTAGGTTTTTTCCATAACACTAAGTAGCCTGATTTGTGGCTTATTATAATATTTTCTAAATCCAGCTTCTTTCTAAAAAGACAATTCGTTTTCCTAAAGGTTTCAACACTGGCAAGTAAACAAAAGGGGTTGGCTCTGTGGTTTTCACAACAGCCATGTTTCTGCTGCGTGCCTGGCCGGTCCCTCAGCTGGGAGCTGCTGCCCACTCTTACGGAAACCGCATCCAGGACAGGCTTTATTGATGCCACCTTCAAAGCCAAGGCAGCCATCTGAGAGGATGGAAGAAACCAGTAAAGTATGGGATTCTGGTGAGCCATCCCAGGTACAGTTGTGTTTTTATGCACCAGCACATTTGTGGAGGAAATTTGGTGTCCTTATAACGGTAGTTAATGAGTACAAGCGAGGTTCAGTTCTTTGTGTAAACAGGGGAGACAGCCTGTGTCTGAATATAATTCCGACTGCATCGAGGTCATTTTAGAGCTGGTGGAGCTCTATTTGTCTTAGGAAATCTCGAAAACTTTTATAGGGAATTCGGAAAATATTTTCGGCCAGCAGGAAAGATAAAATCCCTGCACACAAAGTGCAGGCATGGGCCCAGAGACTGAACAGACAGACTGCTGTAAAACCCCTGTTTAATAAGGCATTAAAATGCCATCGACCTGGACACATTAAAAAAAAAAAAGAGCTATGAAAACAAATACCATTCAAATAATTAGGATCTTATGCCTGAGGCCAGCCTTGATGCCAAGCAGGGACTTCCCTGTAGGAATCGGAGCTGATCCCGATTCCCAAAAGGAGGAATCAATCAGCCAAGACAAAGGCAGCCCTGGGCCCGGGTTTTTTCCCAGCCCCCCTCAACGCCTGCCTCTAGATGCTGAAGGCAGGGTGTTTGCAATCCTTTCCCTCCCGAGGACATCTCAGGTAACTTTCTAGTCCAGTAGCTCCAGTGGGGGTAGTGTGCTCCTGAGGCTGACTGATGTGCCTTCAGGAAGGCCCGCAGGGAAGGCCTGTAAGGGTGGGGCCTGGTACCTTTCTGCTCCATAAAGGACAAGGAGGCATTTCAAGGCCTACTCTATTGGGGAACTATGTGCCAAATGGGAGTGAAGGTTGGATAGTGAACATTTGTTTATGAACATAGCTGTGAGGGGGAAAAAGATGTCTTTTCATTAGCTTCTGCAAACGTGGAGGCTGCCGCTGGGCTATTTCCTGCCACCATCACTTCTGAATAGCTGAAAGCCAGGTGCCCAGGGGCACTTGCTTTACCACCCTAATGCTGCCCCCCAAGGTAGTTTCCAAGGGCTCAGCCTCAGAAATCTGAAAAATAAAGAATGTGCCATTTTATTATTTCTGGAATAATTGTTTGTTTTGGGGGCACCAGTATTGCACAAGGTTGATACTTAGCAGGTCTAATCGAAGGAGCTTTCATAAAACTGAATGTTAAATCCGACTGTGTCTCCGGTACAATTTGAGAGGACCTCTTTATTTTTTTGCCTTTTCATTCTGTCCTTTAAAAAATTCTCACATGAATTTGTATCCGTGATCGGTAACTCTGCTTAAGGAATCCCATAGAGAAAGTTGTATCTATCTGAATATGTTTCTCATTTGATTTATTCTTCTTCTTGTACATTTTCGTCTCTTCCAAGAGATTGTAATCACAGCAAAATCTGAAAATGAGAGAGCAGAGAGAGAAGAAAGAGCAGGGGGTGAAACAGAAAGAAAAAAATATAAAGCCCTCTCATTTTCTGGGGTTAATTTGAATTGAACCAGTTGGTTTCGTTTTGTGACACAAAAGAAAAATTCAGGCCTTAGGGCCTGAGACTTTCATTAAATTCAGCTTTGGCAAGTTCTAATAACACAGGGGTTTATTAAAAGCGTGAAAAATGTCATTGCCGAAGCCTTTCCTAAGCCGCGGCCTCACCTCTCGGGTATGACTCACGCTTTCTCCATGGCTGCCTGAGCTGTAAAGTTGGGGGCAGGATATTTGGGGTCCACGGAACCGGCTCCTTGAATCTCTTTTGCCATTTGGCCAGGATCACGTCCCAGTTAGCGACCTTGCCACACAGAGCAGTAGCTGGACAGCAAAAGTGAGAGAGGGGCTCAGTGCTCAGGGCTGTTACAAGTGATTAGTCCAAAAGAGTAGCGCGAAACTTAGAACCGCTGTCCCCGGCAGGAGGAAATGAAAGGATCAACACGAGAGGAGCACTGTGGCCGATTGTTCCCGGCGGCAGCCACAGGCTTTTCCGTGTGTGCCGGAAATTGACCTCCTCAAAAGCTGAGGATGCAGGCAGGGTGGGGAGACTGATAAGGCAGGTGATTCTAAATCATCCCCCTCTCTGAGCTAATGAGATTGATCAGTACCTTGCCAATCATTCCCCCTCCTTAGCCTATAAAAAGCAGTGGGTCATGCTCAGAAATGAGCATGGACTGGCACTGATTGGACCAACAAGAAGCTTACTCGCCACAATCCCTTTCATTTCTTACTACATGTTTTCATTCAGAAGCATCTCATTTGGCCCGTGGACCAAGGCCAGGAGGTTGGCAACACAGACATTACTCATCCCTTTTTATGACAGAGGACAGTGAAGACAAGAAAGATAGAGGGTCTTGCCCAAGGCCTCCAACAAGACAGCAACAAAGCTGGGACTTTCTCTCCACAATAGATGTATCCCCGGTGTCACCAAGTGTGGCAAGGGACTTGGAATGAGGGAGCAAAGCTCAAGCCATCCCTTCCTGGGAGCACTGGTGAGGATGGCTGGCTGACCTGCTAGAGGCACACTCTTTTCTAAGTGTCCTCGAACGTTGTCATGCATCCTGGATGAGCCCCAAAGCCCTGGCAGTGTGGGGCGCTCAGAGGGCTGGGAGGACCAGGCTGGAGTCCCCCAGCGTCGCCCTCCTGCCACTCACCTTGTGCCCCCAGCCGCACAAAGATCTGGACTTTGGCATCTGGTAAAGGAGGCTTAACTGTGAGACAGGAGATGCAATAAAGTCAATAGATAGAATTCCCAGGAAAGAAAAATCTCACTCTTTTAGACAGCTAAAATGAGTCCTGTGCAGACAGGCAAATTATGTGGGGGGAAGGGGGTCAATTTGAACTGAGCACACGTTTCATCTCTATCATCTCATTTAATCTTTTCTATAACCTTGGAAGATAGGGAGGATTTTATTACCCTTAATTAATGTGGGGAGACAGGCTGACAGAGATTAGGCAGACATCTAACAAGTAGTGAAGTTCCAGGCCTCTTCTCTCTCTGCTCCTGGGCCTGGCCTCTCCACGCAGAGCTCTGGTGATCCACCTCTAGGAGGACGGCGGAGTGTCCAGAGCATCACAGGAGGGGCAGAGGTCCCAGCCTGTGAGCAGAGCTGCATGATGACTTCCCCATCCCCCTGTGGCCTCCACACTTTTTTTTTTAAGTCCCACCTCCCTTCAGCAAAAAACCTTAAGGCCAGATGAAGCGGCTCAAGCCTGTAATCCCAGGACCTTGGGAGGTCAAGGCAGGTGGATCATGTGAGGCCAGGAGTTCGAGACCAGCCTGGCCAATATGATGAAACTCTGTCTCTACGACAAATTTAAAAATTAGCTGGGCATGCTGGTGCGCACCTGCAGTCCCAGCTACCCAGGAGGCTGAGGCATAAGAATCGCTGGAACCTGAGAGGCAGAGGTTGCAGTGAGCTGAGATGGCGCCACTGTACTCCAGCCTGGGCGACAGAGCAAGACTCCATCTCAAACAAACAAAGAAACTTTAAAGCACAAGCTACCAATATCTTATTTACAAATTGATTTACTTACTATACATATGCACTACTATACAAATGTAGACGTTCGATATTTGAAAAGTATGAGAATAAGTTTAAAATGTAAGATAAATAGAAAGAGAAGTTCCAGTTCCTCCCTCCCTAACTTTGCTCTGGCTAGGTCTGCTGCAGATTCAGACAGAGCCTTGCCATGGCTGAGAAATTCGTGATTGCAAACATGATTCGGGAATCATCGTCCTTTAGCGCTGCAAAGGTTGAGGAGCTGTGTGGAAGAGGAAAAGGAGGCTCAGAGAGAGGGGAGACACGGCCAGCATAACGGATGGGATTAGGACCACATCTCCCCACGCTGAGTCCCAAGCTCTGTACTCTGCTCTACATCGATAGAAAAAGAAGCCAAAGGTTCATTTTTTTGGGCCAGAAAATTAAGTTTGGGTCTCTCGTGGGACAGGCTGGAGCTTAATGCCTGAGTCTCCTATGCTGTGTCCCAAGTACATTGAGGTCCATCGCTGCCCTGAAGAGACGGTCACTGGCTTTTCGGTCTGGGCCACAGAGCATGTGGGCCAGGCTCCCAGCACGTGGGGGCTAGAGAGAAGGAAGACTGTGCTGTGCCGTGTTTGATGCTATTAAAAGCAGTTTGCATAGTTTCCATCATTCCTAATGGAGCTGCGTCATTTCACAGACCCAGCCCTTGCTTCAGGCACCCTAGTTAGGAATTCTGGAAGTTAAAGAAAAGTGACTCCCAAACAAGTCTCTTCTAACTCATCCCAGGGAAGCATATTTTGACCAAGAGTTGGAAAGACAAGGAAAGGACACCCTAGCTTTGCCACCCAAGCCAAGTGGGGCTTGGGGATGTCCCCAGAACACTTTATTTCCCCCCCAAACACTTTAAACAGTTGCTTTCGAGATACCTGAACTATCTCCTGACTCTACCAGCTTGGGCCGAGCTGACTCGCCCACATGGGGAGGCGAGAGCTAGTGCGTGGCAGCCCCTCCTTTGATCAGCCCCTTCTCTGTGAGGTGGAGGGCAAAAGACAACCCAGCTTCGTGGCCCTGTGGGGACGGGTGGATGTGGTGGAGGTAATTGTAAATTATCAACCTCTGAAAGGGTAACCCTCTGCCATTTTGTACCCTTCAAGTAATAAACTTATTTTAAAACACGTTTGTTTTCTTTTTGTTAACAAAATCAAATAAATACAAAGCGATTGAGTCCAGTGGAGGAAAAGTCACTAAAAATACAAAGTGATTGAGTCCTCAGAGGAAAAGGGAAGAAGACAAGACCGGCAGAGAACGCGCAGTGGTAGCGGCGATAATGGCAGCAGTAGTGGCATCTTAGAGGAAAAAGCCGTGACTAATGCCTGTAATCCCAGCACTTTGGGAGGCCGAGGTGGGTGGATCATGAAGTCAGAAGTTCAAGACCAGCCTGAACAATATGGTGAAACCTCATCTCTACTAAAAATACAAAAAAATTAGCCAGGCATGGTGGTGCGCACCTGTAATCCCAGCTACTCAGGAGGCTGAGGCAGGAGAATCGCTTGAACCCAAGAGGCAGAAGTTGCAGTGAGCTGAGATTGTGCCTCTGTACTCCAGCCTGGGCAACAGAACAAGACACCATCTCAAAAAAAAAAAAAAAAAAAAAAAGGGAAAGCTTTGGGTCATCGAGACCTGGGTTTGAAGCCATTGCTGACCCATAACCTCGAGCACATTTCTTCATCTCCCTGAGCCTCAGTTTCCTCCTCTGTGAGGTAAAGGTGTTAATTCCTCTCTTACTAAGTTGTGGGGAGGATTAGAGATGATGGTCCTCACATAGCAGGGTGCCAAGCCCAATGCTGAGGACTGATTACTAATAAACTCAATGTAAAGTGTATTTTTCTTTTCTCATCTTACAGATGAGGAAACTACAACTCAGAGTTCAGATTCCACCCTCCTTTTCTGAATCTGAAATCCAAAGCAATGCCCTTCCATAAGAGGGGCAGGAAGGAGGGTGGGAGCCAGCATTTGTTGAGTGCCTGTTTAGTATCGGAACATCAGGGACAAGAATGTGCCAAGCCCTCTCGCATATGTTATTTTAATCTCCATGATCCCAAGAAGCAGATGTTATTTGCAATATTACCTCCAATGCATTGGCAGGTGCAGAAGGAACGGCTATGCTGTTTAAAGGCACAAGCCAGAAATTGACAGAGCCAAGTATTGAACCCAGGATTTCTGGCTCAAGAGGCAGAGTTGGTATCATTACCTCTTGGATGCTGAGAAATCTACTTCAGTGAGACAGCATTTACCCCTCAGGGGAAAAGGGGATATCAGAGTGCAAAATCCAGCACCTGTTCTTGGTAGAAGGTTAAAGAAGCAGCAGCAAGGTAGATCTTAAGTCATCAACTCTTCTTTTTTATTTTTTAAGATGAAGTCTCACTCAGCCGCCCAGGCTGGAGTGCAGTGGCGTGATCTCGGCTCACTGCTACCACCTTCTCCCAGGTTCAAGCGATTCTCCCGTCTCAGTCTCCTGAGTAGCTGGGATTGCAGGCACCCAACATCATGCCCAGCTAATTTTCGTATTTTAGTAGAGACGGGGTTTTTACCATGTTGCCCAGGCTGGTCTTGAACTCCTGACCTCAGGTCATATGCCTGCCTTGGCCTCCCAAAGTGCTAGGATTACAGGTGTAAGTTACCGCGTCCAGCCAAGTCATCAACCAGCCAAGTGCATCAACATCAACTCAGCCAGCAGGCTTAAAGAATACCTGGCCCATGGGCATGGTGGCTCACCCCTGTAATACCAGCACTTTGGGAGGCCAAGGCGGGTGGATCATCTGAGGTCAGGAGTTCAATACCAGCCTGGCCAACATGGTGAAACCCCATCTCTCCTAAAAATACAAAAACTAGCCGGGAGTGGGTGGGTGAAGCATGCCTGCAATCCTAGCTACTCAGGAGGCTAAGTACAAGAATGAGAATTGTTTGAACCTGGGAGGTGGAGGTTGCAGTGAGCCAAGATGGTGCCACTGCACTCCAGCCTAGGAGACAGAGTGAGACCTTGTTTGGGAAGGAAGGGAGGAAGAAAGGAAGGAAGGAGGAAGGAAGGAAGGAAAGAAAGAGAGAGAGAAAGAGAGAAAAAGAAAGGAGGGAGGGAGGGAAGAAAGGAAGGAAGAAAGAAAGAATACCTTGCCCAGACTTCATCAAACCTGATGCTGGAGGATCCTCTGCAGAACTCAGCAGCCGAGCCTCCAAAGACCCTGTGGCCATCGGCCTCCTCATTTTCGATCAGCTCCCGATTCCAAAGAGCCCTCCTTGCTCTCCTGCCTGGCCTGGAAAAGGAAGCGGCATACAAAGCGGCCTTGCCCTCTCAACCAGGGAGTCTCAGGTGGCTCTTGCTGGGATGAGCCTTTCTCCTACTGAGGTTGTTTTTAAAAGCAGAAAGCAGGACAGCTGGGGAAGGTGTGAGAGGAGCCTCAATGTGCCCAGGCATAGAATAGGAGTACACTTCCCACCTTCCCATGGGAGTGGTGCTCTCCAATGCCACAGATGATTCACTCACTTATATCTGGAGGAGTCTCACAGCTCCTCACACCCAGTGCCAAAGGTTTACACGAGCACATGCTGAGAGACTAGCTTATCTGCTGGCTTATCTGCGGCGAGTAGCTGCTTCGCTGCTGCCCGGTGGCCCATACAGGGACCTGCTAGGGTTGGAAAGAGGAGCAAGGTCAGGCTGCGAAGGGATGAAGGACCCAGGAGCACTGTTGTTTCCCAGGCACGTGCCCTGTGCCAGGCCCTGGGCTAGAGGCTTCACACAAGGAGCCATATTGGGGGCTTCTTGGCCTTAGTTTGATTTGTTTCAGGTTTTTTCTCTTCTTAAGAGAGAGGCAAGGCCAGTCCCATCTTGGCATAGACTGAGTGGCCTCCTATGGAAAGATTTGAAGGAAGAGGCCATTTGGAATCTTTGAAGGAGAAAGAGGTGTCAGAGATTGGGAGTCAGATGCTGGAAACCCCTGATCCAGTACACCCAGGCCCACCTGCCCCGAGGAAGCAACAGACCTATCCAGCAGCCTGTGACCCTGGGGGATGGCCTGTAGCAGTGCCCTGCTTCCTCCCCACGCGCAAGGTGGCAGCCAGAGCGCAGGATTCAGGCTATGCAGAGCTGAAAGCAGGGTCGCCAGTGAAGGCAGCAGTCCTCTCCTTGAGTGGCCTCACAGCTGCTGCTTGGGTAGTTCCCTGCTCCACATGTCAGAAAACCATCACTCTATGAGCGACAGCTTAGGCCCAGGAGCACCGTTCGCAGCAGCCCCAGCTCCAGAGCCTCCGGCAGCTGACATCTTGGCCAGCCCAGATCCAAGGATTTGCCATGATAGCAAATCCTACCGGGCCTGCTGGAAGAGAGGAAATGTGTAGGGCTGTAGAAGATCTTCAGGAGGTAGAATCTGCAGTTTGGTGGGGGTGTGTGGGGGGGCCGGTAGGGAGTGGAGGGAGGTTGCACTGAAGCCCAGGCTTCTGACTGGAGCAACTGGATGCTGGCGTGGTGCCATGACCAAAACGGAGGACGTGAGGGAGGCCTGGGGGGAGAGTCTGGGCTCCAGTCTGAATCGGAGGACCTCACATCTCTTTCTGGCAGAAATGTCCAGGAGACGGTATCAGGAGAGAGAAATCAGATTGGACTTGAGGTTCATTGGCATATGCTGGTGAGAGAAGCCGTGGGAACAAATGTCATCACCCAGGGAGAGGACCTCGGGAGAGTGGAACATGCTGGAGCCCCAGCCTGAACACCAGCAGCGTGAAAGGCCTGGGCAGGAGAAAGGTGTCTGAGGGGAGAGCCAGAGAGGGGAGGAAAACCAATTCGGGGCGGAGGCCCACAGGCCAACCTTGGTCCACTCGGCAGCGCTCAGCAGAGCCAGAACGCCCTGAAGTTACTCCCGTTAGCCTTGCGGTACAATTTCTTTCAGCCTTTCTTCTTTTTCTTTTCTTCGGGTACTTGTATAATCACAGGTTTCTTTTTAAATTTAATTTAATCTTTTAATTGCAGAAATAATACGTGCCCATTGTAACAAGTTAAATAAAACAGAGATATATGAGGGAATCATCATAAACAGTTTCTTCTAAATCACATCTGTGTCCCT
The DNA here is from genome assembly GCA_963573385.1 of Cacajao melanocephalus. Taxonomy (NCBI): domain Eukaryota; kingdom Metazoa; phylum Chordata; class Mammalia; order Primates; family Pitheciidae; genus Cacajao; species Cacajao melanocephalus. The sequence continues at coordinate 51,044 of CAUYLG010016185.1, forward strand.
AACACACACACACACAAATATACATCGTACACATACACCACACACGCATACATCATATGTATACATAAATGCACGCCATCTCCTGGACGTTTCTGCTTAATCGATGTTAGGACCTCCAGGACGGTTTTTTTGTTTTGTATTGCACACAAATGGGAGACCATCTGTCAGAAATTTTTTTCACAGAGTATTTCATGTAAATACAGACATAGTCGATCCCCTGGTTAACTGCTATTTAATGATTTACAGTTTGGCTACACCAATCTTTTTGTTTTCATTTCAAATGTTCTTGAAATTATACTCTACATTATGATCTTCTTCTTCACTTATTTTTAAATCAAGTCTCACGTCACTAAGGGCCCTCTGTAAACATGATTTCAATGACAGCATCATATTCCAGAATGCGAGTATCTCATAATTTACCAATTTACTTTCTTCCAATGTGGGGCTATTAAAAAATAAAACCACAATGAGTATCATACAGTATTAAACTATGTCCGCATTTCTGGTTATTTTCTTTAGGGTATGAACACTTTTAGAGCCTTTATCCACGCTACCAAATTGCTCTTTCCAGAAAAACCGTATTGGTCTGTTCTCCCACTAGCGAAGACTGAAAGAGGCCCCCAACACCTTTTCTTAAATGTTTACTAATCTGTTAGACGAAAGTGGCATGTTATCACTTCAATTTGCATTTTAGATTACTAGTGAGGTTAATTCTCCATTTGCAGTTCTTCTAAGAACTATCTGAATAGGCACCCATGCTCTAGTTTTCCAAGGAGGAGGTGGTCAGCCTTCCTCCCTCACCACTGCCCAGTCCCAGCCCTGAGCCCTCCTGCCCCAGAGGTTTGCACCCACCCTGAGCTCCAAAATCGTTATTTTCCTTCTGGTCCTGTGTCCCTTGCCATCTGCTCTCATGCGTCTTCCATCCCTCCACATCCCCATGGCTGGCCTCTCTGTCTCTCGGCTTCTGTGCCTGTGGGTGTCCCTTGCTCTGCACCCTAAAACCCTTGCACCAGAGAGCAGAACAACCAAACACAAGCCTAGAATGTTCAAGCAGGCTGCCGGGGCCTGCCATCGGCCTGGGATCAGTGCTGACAGGCCAGCAGACACAGCAGAGGCCCCTGCTGCCCCGACCTGGGCCGGGGAGAAACGGAGAGGCCACCACTAGGGCCTCCACTTCAGGGACCGTGCACAATCCACCCATCTTTTCCTGTCCCATTTTCCTCCTCTCCCCATTATTCTGACTCAGGCTTTAACTTTCACTAATGAGGGGTTTCTGCAGGAGAATTTCTGCACTCTTTGGGGCACTGGGGCCTGTTTGCCCTCGTCAGAGAAGAGGGACCCTCGATGCTCTGCAGACCCCGTCAGGCTGCGGTGATAAGCAGGGCTGTTTGAGCTGCACCACGTAAACCTGGCCCTTCCGAGTGAGACTTCACAGAAATCCCACTGGAGATTCTTCGGCCCCTGCGCTGTCTACTTTCCTTCATAATGATAAATGGCTGAAAAGAAAACTATCTAATCTCCAAACTGCTTGCTTTTTTTCCCCTCCTCTTTCTTTAAGGAGAGAAGGAAGAACACAGTCACATAAAACAGAGTCCTTCATCGCCTGCTCCTCAGGAGACGGTTCTTTCCCTTTTCATCCCGGGCCTGTTTCTGATCTGTGATGGGTTCGCATTGAAAGCTCCAGCCCGGCCCTCCCTAATCAGCTGCGACAGCCGCTGTGGTTGCTCGGGTTGCCCATCGAAATTGAATTGATTACCCGGCCCCTTTGCCATTTTGTTCGGCGCACAATTGCTTAATAGCTGTCACCTTGGCTTTCAGTCCAGGCCGGCTTCAGGCTGACTGGTTCCCATTACTCGGGATGGCCAGTGCAAGTTCATCACCTTGACAGGATGTCCCTGATTGGTTCCGTATGCCTTGGAGACCTGTCATCGATTTGCGTGGGGGGAGAGAGGGCTTGCGGGGGACGGCATGGAAATCTCTTGGCTGCAGGAACGGCCAGGTTTCACTGCAGAGCTCACCACGTTTGAATCATTACCAGGTCTTCTTGTCAGGAGTGTGGCCTCTGCTGACATAGCTGCTAATGAATTTGTAAATTTTTTAAAAATACCAAACAACCCAGCCTGTTCTAACCTTTGCTGTCGCCACCTGCCGCCTGGGTGGGGGTGGCGAGTTAACAGTGACTCCCTCCCCACCCCTTTCCCTTGCCGGCTGAGCTGGAGACCCGGGCTGGGAGAGAAACATCTTTCAAGCGAAATCCTTTGCGCTGGGAACTACTTCAATTAGACAGCAGGGGGAATGTTAACATGCCCTCCGGCCTTTTAAGTGGGTTTTAATTTTATGTTGTAAGATAAGACACTGCGAGGCCGGACTGCTACTCCTTGAGCAGGCTCCATTAGCGGGGCAAGCCGAGGCCTCTTGACCCCCTGAGGCCCAGCCAAGGCTGGAAGTTGGTTTGGTTTTTTAACAATTTGTCAGGCTGACCCAGCTTCCCTTTCTCTTCTCCCTTTTGTTATTCCAGGCTCTTCTGCGGTTGAGGGACAACTGTTGGTGGTGAGTTGCTGCTAAGAGGCCTGCCTGGGCTTCCCCCCAGAGGCCTGGCCCTGGGCTGGAGAGCGCAACCCCCAAGGCCGCTGCCGGGGGGACACGCAGCTGAACGTTAATTGGCTTTTGTCCCCTTCCCAGGCAGGGCACAGCAGAAGCAGACCCTTTTCATGTGGCAGGTTTCTGGCCGATGATGTATGACCTGTTGGCGCTCCTGAATGGTGCCCTTTGTTTCGGGATATCCCATGTGCCCCTTTTTATTGAGCTGTTGATTCAGAGGGGCAGGAAAGTTCCACAAATCCCACTGCAGGCCCGGCTCTGGCCATGCCCAGGTGGGGAAGCCCAGGGACCTCACGCTTCCCAGCAAGCTGGCAGGAAGCTGTGGGCTGCCTCGAGGCAAAATACCCCTTTAAGAAGTGGCTTTCTTCATGTCAGACTCAGCCAACCACGTGTTTGGAGAGAACCTGGGAACATCCGTGTTGCCCCCCGCCCTCTGACTGGGCTCTAGAAGGTGTGGAGTGTCCCAGATGTGCAGTCTTCGCTCAGAAAAAGGAGCACAGCAGGTGGGAGTTAGGAAGAGCACCCCCCCACCCCCACATCCCCTGAGCCAAGCTCAGTTAACGTCTTTCTCCATAACCAAGAAGCCCAAGGTGGGAGCCAACAGCTAAAGGAGGATAGGGCTTGGCTTCCTGTTCTGCAGGAAGAAGTCCAGCTGGAGAGCAGCCCTAGAGGCACAGAAATGCTGCGGGGAAACAGGAGACAAGGTGGACTCCTTACCCAGCAGGAAATCTCATGCAGCCATGACAGGACAAGGATTCAAGGGCACGTCTCCCTTGCCTTCTCTTTTCCTGGGTTCCCAGACCAGCCTGCAGTGGCGATGCTGGATGCAGGCGAACAGCTTTGGGGAAGGACCAACCAGGGGCAGGGCAGGTGGCAAGGCCTTAAGGAGGGAGAGCCAGCAGCACCTTCCTATGCCTGCCTCTTCCAATCTAGAGTAAACTTGGACTGGATTTCACCTCCTTTTTCCTCTCTCCATCTTGTGGCCAAGCTTCAGGGACTTGGCAAAGGTGTGGGCAAATGGGGACTTTGCCAGGCCTTGACTCACCCTCTCTGGCGTGACGGTGGTGATGAGCTCACGCCCCTGACTGCTCCAGGAAGCCCCTGGCACTGACTTGAACCTGTTCTTCAGTTCCTTTTCTGAAGCAGCCACATAAAATCTCACTAGAAATTCCCCACTTATGAGACCACTTCCCCCAAATGGCCAGCTTATGTGTTGACTGCCGAAAGGAGACAGATTCTTCCTTTACTGCTTGGCCTGACCTTCTGGGGTCTTTGTGGACCCTGGAGTCCAGATTCATAACCTGGGGAGTCACATGAGATCAAAGGTGCAATTGCTGTGTTGGTCCTAAGTGATTTCACTCTGAGCTCAGAGGCTCCACGGTACAAATGTTCAGAGGCACCGAGGGCCTCACCTGACACTTGAGAAAAAAATAACAGCAAAAAGGAGGCAGAGGCCGTTGCAGAAGCAAGAAATGACAAGTCAATAATAAAAAGCATCACACACTTCACAGTTGTAAAATGGCTTTATGTTCTGATATGCAAAATAAAACGTCCATGCTATATAACAAAACACTTGAAGTTCCATATCACCTGTTAGCTAATGTGTTTTCTAAAAAAGCTTTATCTGTAGTGTGTGTGTGTGTTTATATATATATATATTTATTTATATGTTTTATCTAAACCATTCTTAGTTTTTAATATCAAACGTAATAAAAATTTAAATAGATGTCTTTCCAAATACCCCCTCCAATGTTCATTTTTTTTAAGTTCATTCATTTGTAAAAAGCAAAGCTGAATTTGACATGTGGCCTGCATTTGTGAGATATATAATAAAATATATTTATTTATATAATATATAAATAGCTGTTCAGCATGCAAAGAGTTTAGTGATTTCCCAAGTTTGATGGAGAGTTCACCCCAGCCACGCTGATGGCCTGGTGGTGTTCGATGCTAAAACGCAGGGCTGAGGACTGTGTGAGCACCACGCTGGAGAATTCTCTTTGCTCCTCTGAGCTCATTGGCTGAATTTACTGGAAGAAATAAATTTTCCTCAATTATCTTTATTTCTGTTGAACTTTCTCGCTCCAGAAGCGTAGATTTTCTGAGAGCAGAACAGGCCCTGGAAAAGCCAGACATCAGCTCCAGTGTGGTCTCCTGGGGATGATGCCAGGTGGGGTGTGTTTCATAATTGCCCATCATAGGATGCAGATGGTATGGTGCCTGGGAGGCCGACTCTCCGCACACCAGAGTGATAGACTATATTGGGGATCTAGGGGGAAGGGCTCTGTGCTTTATTACAAAACCTGAATGATGACAGAGATGCTACTGATTGCATTTTATCTCCTCTTGAAGGAAAAATAAAACCTTTAAAAATATCCCTCAGGTGACATTTAGCACATGACCCTTTCCAATCGTCATCCCTCAGAACTCAGAGCTCCAGTAATCAATGTCTAGGCCACTCACTGAGCAGCCAGCCGCACTCTCAAAGTACACTTTGTGGCTTAGCTGAGCCCATTCTCAGGCAGTCTCCCAGACTTGGCAGAAGACAAAGGAGTGGGCCTCCGGCTACCAAAACAAGATTCTCAGCTCCCCTTGCAAATAGAAGGCCAGGAACTCTACGGTGTGCATAGAGCCCTCCCACCCCAACATTGGGAATCTTTCCCCATGGGAGAGACCTCGCCATCTGGCCCCTGAGAAAATCAACAATTACAAAACCCTCTCAATCACTCGTATGAACCCTCCACTCCCATCCCACCCATGGGCATGTCAAGAGATGTCAGATTACAGTGGACCCAGGTCCTGTAGCCAAAATCACTTCTTAGATAATTGTGGTTTCTTTTTTCCTTGCCATGACCTCAGTTGTATGTCAGAAGATAGATGCTCTCCACATACATACATGCTCGCGTGCACACACGCACACACACACACACACTCCCTCTGGAATACCTCCCTGTGTTCCTTGGTAGTGCAGGCCACCCACAGAGGTTAGTACTGGAGCAACACGGTCCCGGGGCTGTGAAGCAGACATGAGACTCATCCATCAGTCCAGTTCTCCACAGTCCCCATTCCTGAATGGTACTGTAAGGAAGATTCTCGGGACAAGGAGAAGGTTTGAGAGTAGAGGAACTCATTGGCAGCATTCAGATGCGGAGAGGGTGGCTTCCTCTCACACCCCGGGGGGAGGCCTCGCTCTCTTGGGAAGGAGGCGCTGGGCCCCCGCTCTCGGACCTGAGACTGGGAGAGCTGATTGTAGACGCTGAAGTGGGTGTTTCCTGGTGGCTGGGAGCTCTGGGCAGAGAGGGTGGGCAGCCGAGGCATCATGGTGGTGGCGGTGAAGTGCGTGGGGAAGGGCTGGTACGGCACAGTCTCCATCGTCTGCACACTATAGCTGGTGTACGGCGACACTGAAGTCCACATGTTACAGCTCAGCGGAGGTGGGGGCAGGTCGTCCACCCCAGACACCCCGGCAATCTCGGGCCCTGAACCTGAGTACATACAGGCTTCTCTGGGGGTCACCTCACTGCAGTAGGAGGGGCTCAGCATCTGCTGGTCATAGGGAGGGGGAGAACGGAAATAGTGATCCTCCCCCACCGAAGAAGGGGCTTCCAGATAGGATCGCTTGCAGGGTAAGTCCAGGTGGCGGGCACTGTCTGCTAAAAGATAAAGCGACACTCAGGAAGAGCCATTTCCACCAGCCCAGGCCCTAGAGCACCCCGCTGGATGTCGGGACAGCCTGTCCTTGTCCCTCCACGCCCGCCCTCCCCACGTTGCCATGGCACTCCCAGAGCCATTTTAATCAGCCACAGCTTTTATAGGTGGCAGCTGCCAAGAAGTAGTTGGATTACAGACCCTAGTCAGAGGCCACGGGGGACACCACATCACCGGACACTGAGTGCCAGGCTTAGCCAGGCAGCACTGGGCTTTGATCCTTGGCCAGCTTGACTCTTGGGAGTAAGAGGCCTTGGTGTGCAGTGGCATTCTCCGGCGAGGCTCGCCCTGGCCACGGAAAGTGGAGGCACTTGCCAGGCCAGCCCAGGCCCAGAGGCCACGTCTGTCTGAAGTAGCCAGAAAATTAAGGCTGTGAGGTTTTTGCCCCCATTCTCAGCTCCCAGGAAGACCTCAGGGAGCCAAAGCCACTCAGATGCATGCTTCTGCTGCTTTTAGAAGTGGAACTAACTTTACATGTTAAAGAAGAGCCATCAGATTGTTACTGCACAGATTCCAACATAACAGTGTCTACAAAATTAAGAAACAGAACGGATAATAAGTGAAAAAGGCGACATACTTTTCAGGCTAAGTAGATACTCTGGAGGAGGATGACATCGGATGCCACAAATCATCTATGTGTGCCTTTCAACATCCTCCACCAGGAGGCCCTAACTATCTGGAATGGCACGACCTTCCCTGGGATCCAGGGCTGACCCAGGCCTGAGAGTTTGGGGAGCAGCCCACTGAGCCAATTTACTCATCTGGGCGGGGTGTGGTGGCTCACGCCAGCACTTTGGGAGGCTGAGGCAGGCAGATCACTTGAGGTCAGGCGTTCGAGACCAGCCTGATCGACCTGGTGAAACCCCATCTCTACTAAAAATACAAAAAGCCAGGCGTGGTGGCATGCACCTGCAATCCCAGCTATTTGGGAGGCTGAGGCAGGAGAATCGCTTGAATCTGGGAGGCAGAGGTTGCAGTGAGCTAAGATTGTGCCATTGCACTCCAGCCTGGGCAACAGAGCAAGACTCCGTCTCAAACAAAACAAAACAAAACAAAACAAAACCTACTCGTCCATGGCTCATCTTGGCCTCCCTTCTGTTTTCTCCAGGGCTTCATTCTGGGAGCTCTGTGTGTGCACACACGGGGCTGGAAGCAGAGTGGCTGAGTGGGTGTGAAGATCTATCTATGCCCACCTCTCCCCTCTGCCCTGGCTGATGGCATCTGCTCTGCCCAGGGAGACCTGCTCCTCTCCCTGACCCAGCTCTCTCCTTAGCCCCTCACTCAGCCTGATTCTCCATCTTCTCTCCAAATCCCTCTCTTCTCCCTCCACTAAGCTCTTGATCCTGGCAGGCGGCCCAGTCACTCTAGGTCAGGAGTGAGCAAACTTTTTCTGCAAAGGGCCAGATAGGAAATATCTCAGGCTTTGTGGGCTTCAGGGTATATAGGAAATATCTCAGGCTTTGTGGGCTGCAGGGTATCTGTTGCAACTACGTAACTCTGCTGTTGGCTCACGAAGCAGCCATGGCCAACCTGTAGATAAATGAGCATGGCTGTGTTCCAACAAAATTACACGGATCCTAAAACTTTAATTTCATATAATCCTCACATTTCAGGAAATATTCTTCTTTTGAATTTTTTCAATTATTTTGAAATGTAAAAACTATTGTGTACAGGTAGCAGGCTGGGTTATCTCCAAAGGCCACAGTTTGCCGACCCGTGCTCTAGGTCACCGAGTTCTAATAAGACTTGTGCAGGTGATACACGGCGCTCTGAAAGGGCTAGTACCTAGGAGCAGGGCTGAGGGAACATTCTGCATGGCAAGTGAAAGTCCCCAGGCTCATTCCGAAGGGAATTTCAGCGGCCTGGTGAGGGCTTCTGGTGGAATAACACAAATCATCGCAATTCTATCCATGGAGTAATCAAGACCTGGCACAGGGCACAGATGTGACGGTGCCCAGCTCCAGGCTCCTCCTCTTTACAAAGGTGCCCAGCACAGAGGGCGCTGTGGCTTGTCTTCCCAGCCCCCATCTACAGCCACAACACCTTATCTCAACTCTCAAGCATCCTCTGCAGATCCCAGAATGACTGGGTGGAAGGCCCTCTGCACACCGGACACCAAGTCCTCCCTGTTCTGGAGTTAAAGTTGCTTTGACAAATAACAGCCCCAATCCCAAAACCTCTGGACTGGGAAGCACCAGCCTCTTCCTGCGCTTCCAGATAGAGCCCAGCTCACCTTGTGGCTTCAGCCCACCCCCTGAGGCTCTCAGAGCAGGGACTGCAAAGCAACACTTGGAATGGAGTCTGGGGACACCAGGGCTACAAGCTGTCGGTGAGGGTTCCAAAGGCCGCATTAAAGATGAGAACCAGCTTCCCTGCACTGGGAAAGATGGCCCTGCACCCAATCATGATTCCTAACCCTTCAGGCCCACTCTCCCAGGCCACACAAACATCAGATGCACGCGCTCGTGTGTGGGGGGGGATGGTGCGGAGTGGTTGTGGGAAGAACCTCATCCCTCCTCTGACCCTTTAGGGCTTCTAGACCAGGAGAGCACTACCTCGTCTTTTCAGGCAGTGGTAGAAAAGGCTTGAGTCCCTCTGGGCGGGGAAGGTGCTGAGGGGCAGGTCCTGCGGCTCTGCGAGCTGTGAGTGTGCCCCATTCTCGTGCTGGTAGTGCTGGAGCGCCTGGTGGGTGCCGAGCAGGGGGCCCACATCTGGTGTGCCCGAGAGCTGGGGGGAGATGAGCCTCTGCCTCATGATGCTTTTGGAAATCACAGGGTATTCTTTGCTGAAGGGGTGGGGAGGACAGGAGGAGAGACGGGAAGAGAGTGAAGATGCACTGAGGGTCAGAGTCCACGTGCCTGAACCCCGTCTGCCCCTCCCACCCCCGGGCCACGCAGCCCCACCTCTGCAGCCGGGCCACACGCAGGTCACTGTCATCACTGCCCCGGAATCCCTTGGCAAAAGGGTTGTTCTCAATTTTCAGCTGGGTGATCTGTGGGGAGAAAACACACAGGGTCACCGGGAGGAGGGTGGGACTGGGCTGGCCTCCGGCCCTCCCTCCTCCCCAACCATAGGCACAGGCAGAACCAGGGCAGGTCTGGGTAAATGGGCCTTGCCATTCACACCTGGCTTGTCCCTGGCTCTGATCCCTTCTCCTTATTTCCCACCCTCCGATGCTTTCTCCCGCTCCCCAGCCCCCTGCACTGCCCAGCATCTGTCCCCATGGGTCTCTCCCGGGGACCTGTAACAGCTTCCCAGTGAGCACCCTGGGCGTGCAGCCGGAGTCCGTGCCGCCACCTCATCAGGCTCCGAGTGACCGTTCTAGATGCAGTTCCGACTCTGTCACTCTTCTGCCTAAAATCCACCACAGCCACAGCTCTTCCCCCAGGGACCCCTGCCCACCTTGCCAGTCCCTATGTGCATACTGTAGAAAGCAGATGGGTGTGGCAGAGCATGGCTGTCAGTGACAGGGACGCAGTGGGGGTGGCCGGGCTGGGTGGGGCAGTAGCGAGGGTGGGAGGTGGCTGGGGCACCTCTGCCCACAGCCAGGGGAGGCCTCGGCTCAGACTCTTTTCCCACACAGCTGACAGCACCCAGGGCTCCTCCCCATTCCCTACTCCTCTCTCTGCAGGCACCAGGAGATGAACCAGGAGAAAGAAGACTGTGGAATGAAAGTGCCCAATGCTCAAACCACAAGGCAGGCTCCAAGCTCTTGGTTTTTACAGCTGCCAAATTGCTCCAATCCCCAAAACACAGAGACTGTCATTCCTCTGCGCTGGAGATGGACATGTCGAGGGTCCTTTTCTGTTCATCATTCGGTTTGCTTGTGGCTCTGAGGGACTCTGTAGGCTTCTGAGGGCCCTGCACCGGGCCTGCCCAAGTCCTGCTGGGACTCAGACCCTGCCTCTCCTCATGGTGGAAGGAGTGCAGGGTGGTATAAAGTGGGGGCTGTGGGGCTGTGAGTAGTGGCTGTACCTTGTGATTCTGGTAGGAGGTCACAGAGATGAAGGAGGTCTCTGGAAACACATGGGTGCAGAAAGCGGTGTTTTTGGAGCCGAAAGCGTTGTTCTCATCAGCCTTAACGATGTGGAGCCGCGGCTGGTACTTGTGCATGGAGTTGAGGATGATCTGGAAGAGAAGGGTCTCATGCTGAGCGCCAGGTCCCCACCCGCCAGCCCCAGGCCCTGACCTCATTCATCTAGGCTGGTTTTTCTCATTCTCCTCAAAGCCCAGGATCCAGGAGGGCCTGCCGACCAGGACGGAAGCTCCCAGGTCAAGAACCAGGCCCCGGGGCCCAAACTCTGCCCCTAGCCCCGCTTAGCCTCTCTGCACCGGCACTCACGCCCAGCTCCGGGCCCTCCCTGATGTGACCGATTGTTTCACTGTGACAGTGGAGACCCTGAGGAAGCCCTTGACAGTATAAAAGGCTGTGTGAACTCGGCAAAGTGTAGCAGGTGGAATTCTGAGCTGTCAGCAAAAGTCCAGGGTGCCACCGACTCACTGTTTAATCTCAGACAAGTCATTCGGCTTCTCTGTGCCTCCGTTTCCACATTTGTAAAATAGGATCATAACACGTAACCTCCCTCCCTCAGGGGTCCCATCCAGCCTCACCTTTTCTCATACCCCTCTTACACATGACCTGCCTCTTCTAGAAATACTTGGGTTTTGCAGGATGAGGGAGAGGGAGGAAGCTGAGGAAAATGTCCCACTGTAACTTTTTTTGTCACATTGCTCATCATGCATTCACGCATTTCTTTTCTTTTCTTTTCTTTTCTTTTTTTTGAGATGGAGTCTCACTCTTGTTTCCCAGGCTGGGGAGAAGTAGCGTAATCTCTGCTCACTGCAACCTCCACCTCCTGGGTTCAAGTGATTTTCATGCCCCAGCCTCCCAAGTAGCTGAAATTACAGGCATGCCCCACCATTCCCAGCTAATTTTTACATTTTTAGTAGAGACAGGGTTTCACCATGTTGGCCAGGCTGGTCTCGAACTCCTGACCTCAGGTGATCCGCCCACCTCGGCCTCCCAAAGTGTTGGGATTATAGGCGTGAGCCACGGCACCCAGCCTTGTTCATGCATTTCTCAGCGTTCACAGAGGCCTGCTGACGGTGTGCTGGGGAGACCCAGATGTATCCTGCCCTCAGACCTGCCCAAGGCCACTCCCAGCCCTCAAGGAAGATCTTCGTGAGCTAGTGTTCAAGGTGCCAAGGTTAGACGACACAGTTCCTAAAATAATGTCATAGAAGGCCAGAGGCCCCCTGGCCCCAAGGGCCCTTGAGGATGCCATGGGCTGGAGGAGGCGGGTTGCCCAGCTGGACAAAGCTTAGCAAAGCACCCTGGAGGCTTGGCTGCTGGAGCCCTGGGGGCAGCTCACAGTAGTTGCTGCTCCAAACCCGCTTCATTTGGCTGCGCCCCACGGTAGCAGCTGCATCATGTGCCATTAAAATGTATTTTTTATCGTTGACATTTGCCAGACGCCCTCCCCATTTAAGGCAGGACCAGGAATTTGGGGCATTTTATCAGCCCTGCAGCTTCTGTTAACCCTTTGGTTTCTGTCCTCGCCAGGCCAGACAGGCCCTCGGGTTCCCCTTCCCCCAGAGCTCCCTTCTCTGCAGCTGAGAGTGCCCTTTCCCTGGGCTGATCGTTGTGCTGCTGCTCTTCTAAGTTCCCAGGGACCAGGTCTGGTGCTGACGCTTAATGAAAAGGTTTTTTTTTCTTTTCTTTTTTTTGAGATGGAGTCTCACTCTGTCACCCAGGCTGGAGTGCAGTGGTGCGATCTCAGCTCACTGCAACCTCCACCTCCTGGGTTCAAGTGATTGTTCTGCCTCAGCCTCCTGAGTAGCTGGGATTACAGGCACACCCCACCACAGCTGGCTAATTTTTGTATTTTTAGTAGAGACGGGGTTTCACCATGTTGGTCAGGCTGGTCTCGAACACCTGACCTCGTGATTCACCCACCTTGGCCTCCCAAAGTGCTGGGATTACAGGCATGAGCCACCACACTTGGCCTTGAAAAGTTTAACCCATTAGTGACCAGAGTGCCGAGAGAAAGGCCAGAGTCAGGCTCTTCCGTGGTAAGCCTGGGCCAAAGTCTTAGTCTGGGAAGACTCTGCTCTCATCATGCCCTGGGGCACAGGGACAGCCTAGAGAGCCAGCTCAGCTGAGGAGCGGGTGGGCCACAAGCTGGGCTGTGGGCACTGGCCTTCCCTGGGCTCCTTGGTTGGGCTGGGTGCTCCATCCAGCAGGAACCACACTTTCTGCCTTCCGCACTGGCCACGCCCCACTCAGCCCTCAGTGACAAACTTCTGAACCCTCACGAGGCAAGTACATAACCTCCCAAACCCCAAACCAGGTCCTGCAGCTGGGGACTTGCTGCCCCACTGGGGGCCTGCCAGGTGAGGAATGCAGAGTGAGGCTACAGGACACAGGTCCCGCTCAGAGAGGCCACGTCAATGTTTGTCCCTTTCCAGGATGCTGGGGATGCTCCTGTGGCGAGAGGAACTGGGCCTGGAAAACACCTCCCAGACCCTTTAGGTGCACAATTCACAGAGCTGCAGGCGCCCACAAAGGACCCAAGTTCCTGGAAGATCCAGCAGTGGAGTACCTGGGAGGTGGCCGATGCTCCAGGAATGCCCAGTTCCCACCTGCGCACCTTTGCACACGCAGTTCCCTCTGCAGTCTTGATCTTCCTTTCCCATTCTCTTCTCACCTTCTGGGCCTAACATCTCTTCCGGGAAGTCTTAGGTACAAGGACCTGCTCTGAACGCCCAGTTCTGAAACTTGCTTCTCATGCATTACCTACCTGGCTGTTACTCTGCTTCCTAGTGGATTCCTATTTCTTCTTGTTTTAATTCTAAACTCCTCAGGACAAAGGACCACACCTTTTATCCTTTGTACCTCTAGGCTCCTTTGCCCCCAGACAGGATGTAGTGAGTGCAAGGTCGGGTTTGGGAGTGGGAAAGATCTGGGCCACGGCCACAAACCCTCCGTGGAAATGTGGATCCTCCTCTCTGGTCTTTACTTGCTCACTAAAGACAAGATCATCTCTAAGGCATTTTTCAGGTCAAAAGTTGTGATGAAACATGGGCAGAGATGATCTCCCATGAGCTCCCGCATGTTTCAGCTCCCTGGCATGAAGGCACCCCTGCCCCGGTCACTTTAGGTCTCCAGCGGCGGCAGCACAAAGAGAGAACAGAGCCCGTGGGCTGAGAGAACTCAAGACAGAGCCATAGGCGCCAGCACCCCATGCAGGCTGTGCAGGACACTAGAACAAACGGCAGCACCCACCCTGCTCCTGACACCTGGGCAATCACGAGCCATCGTGGGCTGGTCACAGCCCTGGGTATCATCATCAACTCCCATTCTCCTCACCATCATCCACCTCCAGGTCCACTCAGTGACCAATTCCTGTGACTCTATCTGTAAAACAAAAGCCCCTCCATTCCTTCTGTACACCCCTGCTTCAGGCCCCACCATCTCTGGCTGGGGTCCTGGGACAGCCTACCCCTACCTGCGTCTACTTTCTCTCCATTTCCACCTGCAACACATCCTATCAGTTCACTCCCCTGCTCAGAACCTTCTGGGAGATTCAGGAAGATGTGCATCGCTTAAGAGCAGGGCCTTTTGTATTTCCTCCTCTTTCCCCCACATCCCCTCCTACCACTGCTGCCAGTATATAGGGCTCAATAAATGCCTTATATCCACAATCCCACCTTTGATCATTCCCTCTTGACCCTTGGAATAAAGCCAAACTCCTTAGCCCATCAGACAAAGTCCCTGATGACTAGGGTGGGGAGACTGCCCAGCACGCCTTCCAAGGCAGGGAACCAGCTGGTCTGGCAGGCAATCCTGCAAAGAGGGAAGCTGTCAGTCTTACAGGGGCAGGTGGGAGTACTAGGTGATGGTAGCCCCAGTCACAGAGAAGTCAACAAGGGTGCAGACGCCGTCATGATCTCTGTTCACCAGCGTCAAGCCCTGAGCAAGCTCTTCTTCTCCAACCATTGGGGTCCTCATCTATAAAGTGGGGCCTTTGGCTAAGTGGTCCCAGACCCGCTTCCGACTCTGACAGTCTAGAACCTGGACAGGTATCGGGAAGAGAGTCCCACCCATTGAGCCAAGGCAAGTATAAACTTGAGCCTTAGTCCCATCAGCCGGGAGAATATGAAACCAGCTCAGTGACTCACACACCTGGCTTTGCTCGGAAGTTCCTCAGGAGCCACATTAAACTACTTTGCCAGAGTTTCACATTTATATTTGCTGCAGAGGATATGGGGCCAAATGGGCCAGCCACGTCAGCAACCCCTCTACATGACTGGTTCCGTCATCATCGTTTCACAGAAATGGGATTCATTACGTTCTGGCCACGATTCAGAGCCCTGTTCTATTTTAACAACTGCAATTGCGCCAAACATCCCTCTCCTCAAGAGATCGTCATAGCGTGCTTGGCCAACAAGGCCCAGATTTATCTACATTGGAATCACAGAACATTAGGGCATAGAGAGGCAGACCATGGAGATCATTCGTGTCCAACTCTCTAATTGCACAGATGAGGAACAGAACGCTGTAGTGGGGATGTGACTTACCCAGGGACACACAGCTGGTTGGAGACACAGTCTGGAGCAGGATCCAGATGGCCTTTGAGAGAGCACACACTTCTCTCAACAAGCTGAGAGTTAATGAGAAGGTGCCAGTTAAACGCTGTAAGGGACATGGGTCGGCAGGCCCTACTGTCCACCACGGAACACACATGACCTGGATGCTAGCCACTCAGTGTGGCTAATGTCCATTTTGTCAGATACTAAAACCAGATTTACCCTGTATCATAATTTAACTTTCTATGACTACCTTCTCCATCATCCTTCTGATCCTCGCCAGCTCTACAAAGAGGTTAGGACAGAGATGGGATCTCAGCTTAAAAAACGAAGAAGAAAAGAAAGAAAACTGAGACCCAGAATGATAAGAGGTACATCCAAGGAAAATTCAGACTAGAACTGAGTCAGGGAGCCCATCAGCCCACTCAAGAGGCCTTGGCCAGATGAGCCTTAGGCCTCCCTCCCAGGGGAGCAATCCTGGGTGGTACCACGGGGCCTCCAAACCTTCCTGCCTTTGCCACAGCAACAGCAATAGCAGCTGGCACTTACTGAGCATATCCTACGTGCCAGGGCCTGTGCTAAGTCATTTACATCCATCATAAAATTAATCTTTACAGTATCCATATAAAGTAGGCATTAATTATTATTGCCCTTATTTTAATAGGCGAGGGACTGCAGGTCAGGGAGGTGCAGGCATTTGCCAGCATCAGACAGCCGATTTGAGGCACAGCCAGATTAGTATTAATTTCCAAGCCTGAGTTCGTACCTTAACCTGGCTGGGGAGAGTGGGACCTGATCTGGAGTTCAGAGCTTGGCATGTTGTCAGGGGTCATCAAATGTGGCAGGAAAGGAAGAAAGAGGGAGATAAATAGTTCCGGGTCCCCACTGGCAAATTAGCAGCATAAGCTTTGGGAGTCAGCAGCCCCTGGCAGGGAAATGGTTTTGCTGTCTAATTACCACTCCCTTCAGCAGGTTCTCATTCACTTACCATCCACCAGCACCCACTGGCTTGCCAGACACGGTGGTTAGGCACTAGGACGTCACAGTGATTGAAAACCTCATGGTTTACTATCTGGTGGGGAAGTCACTTAGTAACCCCAAAACTGAGCTGAATAAGTGGTGGGAAAATGCAGTGGAAGAGAGGCTGCATTTATCATGGTAACAAATCAGGTGACCCACAAGAACAAGAAATGGGCAGGGCTGTTTCAAGGAAACCTGAGTATACTTTGAAGGACCAAAAAACCCTTCAGCAAGTAGAAAAGCATTCCTATCAGTCTTCCCTAAGTAAATGTATAATTTAAAGCAAATCCAATGAAAATACAAATAAGTTTCTTTTCAGCACTACAAGCTTATTCTAAAGTTTATGTGAAAAAATAGTCAAGACTAGCCAAGAAAACTCTGAAGAAGATCAAGCAGGCCCAGTCCTGCCAAACACTAAAACCTATTACCCAGTCTCAACAGTGAACAGACTGGCGCGTGAACAGGCACACATTCATCCGGGGATTTAGTGTTCAGAAATAAGGCACCTCAACCAGGGCAGGAAAGAGGACGACTCAATTAGTGGTGCTGGGACAACTGGATACCTCTCTAGAAAACAAGAAAAAAAAATTGGATTCACACCTCAGATCAATGCCAGGATAAATTCCAAAGGGATCAATGGTTTAAATGTTAAAATAAATCCATAAAATGCTAGAAGAAAATTCCCTTATGAGTAAGGAGTGGACTAGGGCTTTCAATAACTCAAAATCCCAAATCCATAAGGAAAAGACTGATCAATTCAATCAAAAGTATCAGCACGGGAATATCCCTACAAGCAAACCAAATGACAAATGATAACCTGGACGTGTGTAACCATATCATCACAGATACGAACTAAATCCCCCTAATTTATAAGAGCTCCTAGAAATTGATATCAAAATCCTACAAGAAAAATGAGCAAAGGATAAGAATAGCAGTTTACAGGAGAGGAAATTTATAGAAAAAGATGCTTAACCTTACTCACACTAGGCAAATTAAAGCTAAAACTGATACCCGCTTTTCATCTGTCAAACTGACAAAAAGCTGCAGGTTTGCTCTCCCACCCTTCCTGGTAAGGCTGTAGCAGTGGTGGAAATATACACATCAGTACAGCTCCCGTGGAGGGTAATTTGGTGATATTTTCAAAGTTATAAATCCGAGTACCATTTGAACACACCATTTGTCACACAGGTAGACTGGGCACAGCATAAAATGGCACGGGTACACGCTTAATCAGAAGAGCAAAGAATAAGAAAACATCTAATTCCTTCAAACAAGAACTGGCTACATGATTTCTGAAACAATCATTTGATCAAATTCTATGCAGCTGCAGGCCAGGCACAATGGCTCACACCTGTAATCCCAGCACTTTGGGAGGCTGAGGCGGGTGGATCACCTGAGGTCAAGAGTTGGAGACCAGCCTGATCAACATGGTGAAACCCTGTCTCTACTAAAAAAAAAAAAAAAACCAAAATTAGCGGGTCGTGGTGGTGGGCGCCTGTAATCCCAGCTATTCAGGAGTCTGAGGCAGGAGAATTGATTGAACCTGGGAGATAGAGGTTGGAGTTAGCTGAGATCGCACCACTGCACTCCAGCCTGGACAAGAGTGAAACTCCATGTTAAAAAAAAAAAGTAGTAGTAATAATAATTCTGTGCAGCTGCAAAAGGGATGAGGCAGCTCTCTCTGAATGGACTATTCTCCAAGAGATATTATTAAGTTTACAGAGCAAGATGCAAAAAAACGTTTCTATAGTATGCTACCTTTTGTGTGTGAAAGAGGGGATTTCAGATTACGTATTCTGCCTATGTGCAAAAAAAAAAAAATAAAACCCAAAAAACAAACAAACAAACAAAAACAGCCGAAAAGAAATTGGTAACCATGGTTTCCTGCAGCGGAGCTTGAAAGAAACAGTGGATCAGGAACCAGTAAAGAGAGGGGTCGTATTGGAGACATTTTAGTTTATTCAATGATTTATGTTTAAAGCACGCAAAAGTATTTCCTATTCATAAAATTTTAAGATGCAAATAATAGGTATAAAATTATAACTTTGGCGAGTACGAGCATGAAAAGGTGCATAGTGCTCTGACAGCATAGAATGAGGACCCCAACTCTGAAGAAGGGGCATTTGAGCTTGGATCTCGCAGCTCAGGAGTAGCTACCTAGGCGAAGAGGGTCGGAAGACGGTCCCAGGCCTAAGGGAGGGGCCGTCAGGCCTAGGCCAGTTATGAAACCCAGCGGCTAGAGGAGGACGTAGCATATTAAGGGGACTAGTGCCACTTTGGGACTGAGGAGCTGCAGCCCACACCTCTAGCCCCGGGGCTAATGCAGCCCCTCCAACAGCTAGACTCACTGTGTCAGAGGTCATAAGCTGGCCCTCCCTCCCTCTACAGCAATCTGGGACACCCACGTGCCACCATTTCTGAGTCCTGCTGCAGGATACAGGTCCTACCTATGGTCCGGGGAGGCCCTCCCTGACTTCCTGAAGCCCAGGCATTGCTAGAAGCTTACTCAGTAGAGAGGAGAAAGAAAGTGGGGGGCGAGGGGAATGAGGGGGGAAGCAGCTTCCCTTCCCATCTCATGTTGCCTGGCACAGGACCCTGCTGGGCATGGGAGGGAGTGGCAGCCTGGAGGGGACAATGGGCAGTCAGCTCTGCGGCCAGCAGGACAGCAGAAGCAAAGCTGAATTCAGGCCACCTGGAGGCAGCACATCCAGCCCCAGCCCCACGGTCCTTTCTGCTCCTGGCCTGCCCCAGCCTCGGGACTGGAGCTGACTCCCAGGTGCCAATGGTCAGACTCTGAATCTGCTTTCCTGAACCTGCCCTTCAAGGTTTGGACTGGAAAATTCCTTGTGGGTTTCTGCTGCGAGGGCTTTCCTAATCCCACAGCAAAAACCCACAAGGAGTTTCTAGTCAGAGCCCAGTCCTGTGTTTTAGGAGGTTCTGGCCATGTGGTCTGAGGGGTTCCTGTTCCAGGGCCCCATCTGCCACACAGGAGGGGCTACCACGCCCAACATGTCAACTGGACCGTAAGGTCCTCAGACTTCAGAGCAGAGCAGCATTCTTGGAAGGAGGGAATCTTGAACAACAAGGAAACCAGGAAAACTGGATTATCCCAACATGGCTGTTCTACATCCTCGCCCCTGACAGTCGGTGCTTCCTGCTCTTTGAGGCCTTAATGCACCAGTGAACAGACACATGGCCTCCCAGCCATCCTGCTCATCTCCTGGGATGAGGAAATGGGGTGGCTTGGGCCTGAGGATATCAAAGCTAGAAGGACACTGAGTCCACCTGTTGGGCCCCAAGATGATGCCATGGCCACTCTCATGGGCTCTCGACTTGCCCCTTCACGAGTAGACAGCCTGCCCCTTTGGGCAGGAGTCGGGGGTGAGGGCTGCTGATAGGAGGCAGCTGCTCCAGCTCCTGGGATACCATGAGGATCCCCAGGAAAAGTCCGAATCCCGGTGGCTGGAGATAGTGCGTTGAGGCCTGGAAGCTTTCAGGGCAAACTGAAAACGTGGAAGTGGGTTGTGCAGAAGGAAAGGTAATTCCCAATACAACATGGCTTTTCCCCAGGCTCCTGCACTGAGAAGCCAAGAAGGGCGACTCCTTCACCCTTCAATGGGAGCTCACCACTCCCACGGGCATGGGCCAAGGGCCAGAAGAAAGTCAGCGGCCGAATGGGCTGCTGTGCCCCAATATGTCCCTCCATGGCCCTTGTCTGAATGGCCAGGGGCTGCTCCCTCTTCAGGGCTGACGATACCTAAATAGGTGACGATAGAGCCCTGGGTACAGAAAGGCAGTGGAGAAGCCCAGAGAACGCTGGGCAGGGAAGCAGAAGGCCTGGGTCCGAGACAGTAGCTGGGCCCTGCCACACCCACAGGGCTATTGTAGCCAATAAGCTGCAAGTACTGGGTAAGTGTAGGGATGAAGGGAGAAGGAAGATGCGCCACATCCCACTCGTCCAGGGAGAAAGCTGAGTTCTCCTGAGGAGTATCCCTATCGTCAAGGCAAGGGAAGCCCCAGGCAGGCATGAGGGGGTGCAGCCAGGGGCATCACAAGCCCATCAAGCATCCTCACTGGCCCTGACTTCTATGCAGGGTTATCACAGATCACACACAGACCCACGGAGAGACACTGAAGAGGTTAGCCAGGCTGGGAAAAGCTACTGCTGGGCTGTGAAGGCCAGTGCGCTCTCTCCCATTTCCTAAAGAAGGCCCAGCTTTCCATCTCTTAACTCCCTCCCCTTTCACTTTCTAGAGGTCCTCTGAGGCATCCCTGGAGCTGGGAGCCTGATAACAAGCTGCCACATCCAAAATCTTCTCCAGACTTGGGTCCCTAGGGATTAATGGCCACCCAAAGATGCAGCTCTGTATTCACCCCCCATGGGGTCTGCGTGTGTGTGCAGTCGTGGGCCAGGTTCCCTAGCCTCCCAACACAGAGGCCCTCCCTACCCTTTTGACCTGGTGCCACAGCCTGGCCAAGCACAGGAAGTCAGGTAGGAGTTGACTGGGAACGAAGTCTTGACCAGGATGGGGCCCAGGGAGACCCAGGAAGCCCCTCTGCCTCTCGAGGAGGCAGGAACTTGGCTGATCCTCCCCTTTGGGCATGGGCCTGCCCTGTATGGGAAACCCAGTATAGGGACTCACAAACCAGATAAGATAAGGCAGGAGTTGATGGCGTTAATTAAGCATGCTCCCAGCTGCTTGTTTACAGCTCACCAATGACTCAGAAGAGAACTGAACAGATCCTGAGAAATTAAAACTAGAAGCTCATTGCCAGTTACATACCCATCAATCAGAAAAGAAGGATGGCTGGAGTTTTCCATAAGGAACTATGATTCAGGTATCCTGACAGCACACAGCTGCCCAGAACTAGAGCTGGGGCATAAAAGCGAGACATACCTATGCATCCCGTAACCCCACCAGCCATGCCTACATCTCGGTGGCCTCCACCGCTCCTACCCTGCACGCCCCAGTAACCACGGGCAGTCTTGGGTGGGGCCTGTGCCCTGGCGGGTAGTACCAGGTCCCCAGACTTCTGTTTGCCACACACTTGAGCTAAAAATTTCCACATAAAAATCTCTTTTTTGTGGCCTTGCCAGGGCCAGATGGGGAAAGAATGAGCTTGGGCAGCCTGGATGGGGCGTCAGCAGCATCCCTGGGGCTTCAGAACCTCTTCTGTGAGGCCAGGCCAGACCCAGCAGGAGCTAACACCGGAGCCAGGGTAAGGCCTTTCCTTCCAGAAGCTGGCAGCTCTCAGGCCAGAGAGACGGTGCACGCCACAGAGGGGCTTCGGAATGCATCCGTGACTCTTGCTCAGAAAGGCTTACTCGTCTTGTGTTATGTTCCAGCAAGGCCAGATTTGGGGGAACTGAAGCTGAGATGTGGCCCGTCACCTTTATCGTCATAGCTGCCATTTATTTAGCACCTCCAATGTGCAAAGTGCTTCCTGTACACTCTCTCATTTAAGTCTCATAACATGAAAGGTACATATGGTCATCTCCATTTTCTAGACAAGGAAAGTGGGGCTCAAAAAGGCCGAGACAATTGCCCAGAGTTAGCCAGCCAGTAAGTGGCCAGGGAGTCCAGCTCTCTGCAGGACTCAGAGGCTTGAGCTCCTTCTCTTAACAGGTCAGCGAGTGCCAAAGCCTGGAGCTGGATTCCAGAGTGGATTCTCCCCAACCCCATCCTGGCCTGTCTTATCCCTAATACTGCCCCAGACTTGCCTCCAGAGGCCAGGAAGCCCCCATCCTTACATGGCCAAAGGGGTCCAGGTGGTTGTTTGTCAGCTTCAACTTCTGGAAGGAGACCAGCTGCCGCATCCAGTGGGCCCCCGTGGCAGGAGAATCTGGGTGGACATACAGCCTTCCTGGCATGGCCGGCTCAGCCTTCCCTGCCACCATCCTGCCAACAGAGCAGATAAGAGCTGGCGATTACCCCAGGGGCTGGTGAGGCCAGGTTCCCTGTCCCGCCTTGGAGCAACCCCCATTGACCAGAGAAAAAAACTGCTGGTCCCACGACATTGTCAAATTAGGACTTCAAGGGTTGGAATGAGGGACAGAGGAGAGAAGGCTGAGAAAGAGAGAGCAGTTCTGAATCTCCTTTATTTTACTGCAGTAGGAAAAAAAAGGAAGTTACGGGGAAATGGGGTCATTTATTCAAAGGACTGGGGCTAACCACAAAGATAATGTGAGGAGATTTAGGCACTTCTGTGTATCTTTACACTTACGATTAAAAAATTTTTTTTTCTTTTTAAGAGACAGGTTCTCACTCTGTCACCCATGCTAGTGGTATGATCATAGCTCCCTGCAGCCTCCAGTTCCTAGGTTCAAGCAATCCTTCTGCCTCAGCCTCCCAAGTAGCATTGCCGTTAACTTTTTCCATTTTTTATAGACACAGAGATCTCACTGTATTGCCCAGGTTGGTCTCAAACTCCTGACCTTTAAGTCATCCTCCTGCCTCTGCCTCCAGAGTAGCTGGGATTACAGACATGAGCCACCACACCTAGTATGATTATGATTGTCACATGTTATAAATTATATTATTTAGAGGGAGCTTCTCAGAGGATCTAGACAACTCCCAAATGGCTTGTCCCCAAAACAATGGTAAGAAATTAATTGGTAGCTCTCCCCTCAGCCAGAGTCTGCTCTTAATTCTAAACTAGCCCAGAGAGAGAAGAAACAGAAGCGTGGCCCTTGCCAGGACATGGCCACCAAACCCTGCCTCCTCAGCCCAATCTCTCCAGCTCTGTGGCCCGCTTGCCACGGAGCCCAGCATCCTGGCCAGCTGCTCGCTCCTGGAGTGCTGTTCCAAGCTCCCGGGCAGTCAGGGACTAAGGAGTTGGCCTTATGAAAGGTAGCCCAGAATGTATTGACCTGGCCCCAGTTTGGTTTTGTCCCTTCACCTCTCTGTCTCCCAGCCTCTCACCAAAGTGTCCTATCCACCAGCCCCCCAGCAGAGCTTCACTTAGTCGATGGCTGGAGGGGCCTGAGGCCAAGGAGGACATGGAGCAACAGATACCAGGTAATGGCCCTGCTCTTAAAGTCCCCAAGAGAACTGCTCTCATCTTCCCCACAGTGAAGCACTGACAAGGTCTAAATCTGGCCAGTGTTCACGATTTGTCTGTTACCTGACAGCCTGTTTACCACGTCCGGACTGTCCATGGCCATGAGGAGAGTAGAGACCCTTGCAATCCACCAAACTCCCAAACATGCAGCTGGTTTTCAGCCCAACCCCAGCCCCAGCTGCAGCAGGCGTGCAGACATTCCTGACCACCTCAGCCCCGGCAGGGCCAGTTCCAGGCAGTGGACTCCAGCCTGCAGATCTGGGCAGTCACTCAGGTAGCCAGGAAATTCAAACACCAGGTGGGGGCGTACAGCCAGTGGGTGGTTGAGGGAAGGTGGGCGATGCGGTGATGGTCCACTTACCATTTGTTGTCACAGAACTTGTAGCGATGGTCATCGGCGGGGACGATGTCAATCAGCAGGATGTACTTGGTCTTGGGGTTCATGCCCGTGACTTTCACCTTATAGCTGGGGAACATCCTCCTGGGGGAGCCGCCGAAGGGTGAGGCAGAGCGTGGACAGAGCACCAGGAGAGATGGAACAGAGTGAGCGAGGGGGCAGAAGGTCACCAACAGGTACTGCCCTTTTGGCCAGCCGATCCTGGCATTGGTCACAGCTGTGTGACCTGCACAACTCACCTCCCCCTCTGCCTGCAGTGCCCAGGGAACAGGTGCCACTGGCTGCTGTCTCTGAACCTTGCAGCGATCAGTCTGTGTCCAGGAGGAGAGTTTACACCATTTCCCAAATTCACTTATTGTCTCTCCGATAATCCCCTAAGACTTGGGGCTAGTGCCTTGAACAGCTGAAGCACAGAGACCCCAGTCAGGATTGTGGGAGCAGGTTCTGATGCCAGCCTGGCTGCCTTAATTTCCCTCCTGTCCTTTGCCAGCCCAGACACAACTGAAGTTCTGGGGTGCAATTATAGGGGGCCAGAAACCCCCGTCGGCTGCTTCCACAAACAATGAGCTGCCTCCTCTGGGTCAGGCCTCTGTGGAAACCCTTAGGCCTTAAACCAACTCACAGGAAAACGGGAGAGTGCTGTCAGAAACCCTGCTAGGCTTAGGCCATTCCGGTGCATCCAGCAGGGGAATTTTTCCCTGTGAATACCTCACCTGGACCTGTGCACCCTGACTATCAGGGAAAGTCGGTCCAGGAGCCTCATGGATAAGAGAGGGCATGGATTCTGAAGCCACCTGCCATGGTCCACAGCCTGGCCCCCCACTGACAAGCCTTAGGTGACTTGCTTAAAGCTCTCTGTGCCTTGGTTTCCTTATCTCTAAAGTGAGGATAGCATGACCACCTATGTCATAGATTGCTGTGTGAATGACCATAGACTCCTGCTGCACTCCACCTTCAGCAAAGTAAACGGAGAAGTGGTATGACCTACTTCTATGAAAATGGATTCACCAAAACCCAGGAAGTTTCCCGTTTCCTGCAGCCCATGCTGAGGCTGTCCAGGGCCCTGAGGTTCAAGGCACATTCTAGAGGGGGCTTCCCCACACCCCTCAGCACATACACACGCACAACAGCAAGGCAGGTACACAAACCCGCACTGCTCCCTCCCCTGGTCAGCAGGTCCCTGACTTCACCAGAGGGAAGAACAGAACTTCTCACCATCCTCTTCAGACACCATCCCCCGCCTCCAGCTGATTTTCCACAAAGGTGTCCCCGAAGAGAAACAGGATCCAAACCTAGCTGAACACATGTAGTGAAGACACTAAGCCCCCCTTGAGCTGTGCTGTGCCACTGCCCAGCAGGGCCACTCTGGGGAAACCATCGGTTGGTTTTTTGCCTCTCACTAACCCAAGACAGTACGGACCCCAGGAGAAGCTGTCCAAGATGCCATAAACAGATGATCAGAGGCCCCTAGTTTGTCACCAGGTGCACCTGGACAGGACAGGGCTTCCGGAAAGGGTCAAGGCCTCTATAAGCTGGCAGGCTCTAAGCGCAGGCCAGGACCCCGACCGACCGAGGTGGAGGGTTCACTTCCACGCCAACCCCGCCTGTGCCCCCCTATTGCTGGAGGAGAGGCCTGTGCAAGCACTGCAGGCCGGGGATGTGGGGATGGGGGGGTTGTGCCCGGGTGCATGTGAGTGGGTGTGCAAGTGCGCATGTGTGGATGTGTGCGTGCCTGGAAGGAGGAGGGAAGTTCTAGCTGCAAGTCTAGGGACTTATAAACCGTGTGGAAGAATTTGTCTCAGATGTCAATTGAAAGCATTTTCAAATGTCCACCCTGCCCCCTCTCTAGGAATGGGGGAAGTAAGGGGCTCAGGAACCCAACCCTGCCTCCTGCTTACCAGCTCCTCTATGGGGCCTGGGGGTGCAGCTGGGGCCTGCACCACCCTTTGCTGGCCTTGCCTCTCTCCTGGTGGGCCTACAGCTGAAGCAGGGAGGGCAGCAGCTGCCTCGCCTCCCCCTTCCCTGGGGGAAGGCCAAGAATCCTGCCCCCTCCAGGCCACCATTTTGTAACTGCCACAGAAACAGCCACAAAATGGGGCAGCCCTGGCCATGCTTGGGCTGGCCTGGCATCGGGGCTCCACTCAGCTTGCTCCTGCAATCATTCCAGGTGGCAACAGCAGAGAGCAGTATGGCTTCCCTCCAGGGCCAGTGTCCACACAGGGGGCCAGGAGCAGAGGGCTCACTGCCACTTTGGCAGGCGTCATAGCCCAGGCTGAGAGGAGGCTAAGGGGCTCTGGCCTTCCCCTTCTCTTTCTCCCCGCTGGGCTTCATCTCTGCAGCCCAGGAGGCCAGGCTGACACTGACTAAGTGCTTTCTGGAAGGCCTTTGAGGAGCCAGTGCTCTGTGTCCCCCGCTGGTGTCTTGGGACCTGGCCTCTCCTGGAAGCTGATCATAGGCTGGATTCCTGGCTGCCAACAGCCTCAGGGAGATGTGAGCAATGGTGCAGGGAAGGGGAGTATCTCCCAGCCTCATCTCCCCTGCCCACCAATTCCGCTCTACCTAGGGCAGCAGCGAGGGATGGTGGGTTGCCTGGTCTGAACGGGGAATTCAGAAGCCCTCTGCTCAGGCTGAACTGGCTCACGGAGGTCCATTGCCTTCAAGGGAACAGATGTCTAGGTCTTGGCAGGGTCCAGTTCGGGGACTGCTTCTGAACCATGCAGATCACCCTCTGGGGTAGGGTGGGGGCCCTAGGCACCATCGTTTCCCTGCCTAGGTGCTCCAGAAGGGGAAGAGTCCACCCAGGGTTGGGGAAGGGCTGCCTGTGAAGATGAGGCCCCCTCTCCCACCTCCATCAGCCTCCTGCAGGGGTTGAGGGGAGAATTCAAGGCCCCATGGGCATCTGCACTTGGGTTCCTGAAGAGACTAAAGTTGGTGCCTAGACGCCTGACTTGGGGGTGTTCACCAGCGTCGTATGCCTCAGGCGACAGAGGCCAGGCTGGGTTTGGGAGCTGTGACTTCCTCTGGGCTCTGCCTCTCTAATGAAAGGTTTGAAATGATGGAGTGAGATGTAAATTTTTTCTGTGATTTATGACGTAGAATGTACCTGAAAACCAACACCCTACGGTGGAAAGCAACGCCTCCTGCATGTGTGTGTTGGGGTGGGAGGGGTGACCAAGAAGGAAGGCACTGCGAGTGTCCCCTGTATCCACACAGGCCCTGCCACCAGCGCTGTCGGCGAAGCCTGCCAGTCCAGGCACTCAGCAGTCTACCTCTGGGCCCGCCTCAGAGGGCACTCCTCCCAGGCGCTCTCCCTTGCTCCTTCTCCCTGCGCGCCCCACCCTCTCCCGGCTCCCACCTGGTCCTCGGGCCCCTCCATCTCCCCAGCCCCTCGGCACCTTTTCTACGTGCCCCTCGCCTTCTCTCTGCGCCCCACGAGCCCTCTCCATGCTCCCCCAGTTCCCCGCGCCCCGTCGGGCTCCCGTGCCCCCAGACAGGCGGGGACTCCCCCCAACCCACACGCGGAAACGGCTCCGCCAGGAGAATAAACAAGCCGCCTGTTCGCCGGCCCGGGAGGAGATGAAAGCCCGGGACTTCTCCTCTGATCATGAAACAGGCTCTGAAAGGGTGCGGGGCTGGAGCCTTTATCTATTCATACTCGGAAATGGCTTTAGAATGAACTGCTAAGATAAGCTTCCTCGGACGTTTCTCGGTGTTGGAGGCGCGCGGGGCGCGGGGCAAGGGTTTGGGGCTTTTTTATTCTGGCAACAAACCCGTAACTGCGAACTCACTGCTGAGTGGGGACACGGCAGTTCCAGCTAGCTGCGCTTCGAGAACCGCGGATGCTCCCTGGCCAAAGCGGTGGCCAAATTCAAGGCGCTGACTTACTCGCAGCCCCCTTCCTGGGGAGAGGGACAGAGACTAGGGGGCACCCCTAGATTCTCTCCACCTGGAGGGTCCCCCAAGCCCCAACCCCACCGCAGCTCCGCCTTTCTCGGAGGTCCATGGGGACTCCAGGAAGAGCTACACGGACCCTCCCTCAATGCAGGGGGAACACCAGCCGGAAGGGGTCAGCAGTCTCGAGAGCGGTTTGGAGGGTGGGAACGGCGCTGACTGGCAGGCACACAGGAAGGATTCTGGGGCGGTGGTGGTGATGATCTATTTCTTTATCTGGATGAAGGTTACACGAGTGTGTGCATTTTGTGCAAGCATGTAGAGCTGCACGCTTAAGATGTGTGGGCTCTTCTGTAGGAATGTTCCACTGCGATACATTTAGGTTAAAAATTATGTATGTGTGTGTACACCACCACATATTTAATTTTTGGAGCCCAGAGTCTGAAAAGAACCCACAACAGGAAAATGGCAGGGGTCCCCTGAAAACTCTTCGTTTCTCCAACCCTGATGTTGGGGGAAATAGGGGTGTCTTCAGGAGGAATCCTGGGTGTGCTGGGAAGAGGCCAGGGCCCAACATCCAAGGCTGGGGTTGGAAATGGGGCTTTTGGTACCACCTACACTGAGACCAAGCCTTTTGTAGCCAAGTGAGTTCTGATTTTGAAGCTACTAAATCAATTTCCACGTTTCACACACATGCACAGAGGCATACACACACGTTTTCTAATTCACCCAAAGCATATTTAAGAAATATTTTCCCTGAGGGAGGGAGGGGTGAGTGTATGGAATGGATGTTTTTTTGGAAGATCAGTTGCTTCTCTTAGATTTTTTTTAAGGCACTTCCTTCTGATAGACTTTTGCTTTCAGAAAATACTTTAAAAAGAGATCAAAGCACTCTCTCCCCAACCCACTTTCCCAGTGTCTTCAACCCTTACTTCTCTTATCATCCACGCCACTGGGCTCTGACGCTCTGTATACAGAGTGAGGGCAATTGGCTTTGAAGCCCCGGATTAAGCCGGGCCAAATCCTTGCCTCAGAATAACAAACAATACAGGTTCAACAGGAGTTCTCATCGGTAGTTCATTTTTCAAACGCAAATTCACTGTCACTAACACAAGCAACATTGAACTCAACAGGCTATGAAGGCTGATAGTGGAGATTTATCTGGTGGCAAAACCATGACCTAGGAGAAGGGCAGTGAGACTGTTAGGCAATTTTCATTTTGGGGAGGTTTGTATTTAATTTTTTTGTGGCGCTCACTTTTATCTATGTTTGGGAGAAAATGCAATTTCTCACATGGATCAAGCTTGGCAGGGATGTGAGGAGGCCAAGAGAGGGATCTGCTGTCTGCAGTTATCAGCATGAACCCTCTGGACGCAGAGACCTGAGAGGCTGAGATGGGCTGCAGAGGGCTGTGGCCCCCGTTTTGCACCTGACATGGAGGTTGCTGAGGATTCAGAAACTGGTGGCTCACACGGTGACTGGCATTTTATCCACCAGCCCAAATTGATTGGCAGTTCAAAGTCACCATCCAGTGAAAGGGATTCTCTCCATTGACCTTCAAGACTCTCAAGGACCCAAAGGGCTAAGGTAGGAAGGAAGCCTGTGACCCAAGAACCCAACCTGGCTTGTGAACATTCTGGGTTCGCTTCTCCAGGACCCGCTCCTGCCCAGCCAGATGGAGTTATCATGTCCCTAATCAGCCAGGGTCTCTACGGCAGAGCCACAATCCACACTGAATAGGATCCCATAAAAAAGCAATCAAGGGAATTTATCAAAATAAGAGTTGTGTGCTGGGGGTGGGGCGCCTCATCTGTCTTGCCTGTGTGGACCTGGCACTGACTAACTTTGCTTCTCTGGGGTTTGGTTTATGTTCTCTTGGTTCTCCTCCAGCTCTAGCCATCTTGGAAGCTATGACTCCAGGTTTAGCAGAAGGGCCCAGACTAAGAAATGGAAATGTCCCAAGAAGGGTTCCAATAGAGGCACACAGAATTTGGGGAGCAGAGAGAGCCACTGGACAGGATGTTGAAGAACCACAGATGGAGTAAAGCAGATCAGAGCAATAAAAGTGATTGCTGAAGGTGGGGGCAGCTATGAAGGAGGAAAGGGCGTCTGTGAGGGGTGAGGGGTTGGAGGCATGAGGCTAGTGATTTTCTTAAGAACTAGACCCAGTGCAAGGATAACTTTCTGACTGACAGCTGAAAGGCCATGATGGCTCCATAACTGGCCAACATGATCACAGCCATTTTAAAATTATCATCATCATTCCCTAATGTCCATCTCTAAGCCTCAACTGAGATCAAGCACAAACATCTGCCTGAAGCTGGCCACCTCTGGAAGTGTGTGCATAAGTGTATGTGTCGGGAGAGGAGGAGGAGGACCCACACAGACGCAGGAAACCCCACTGAGGAAAACCACACCATGCCCTTTGTTTAAAATGGCAGAGGCCAGGCATACAGAGAACATGCTGGCCAGTTATTTTCAAGAGACAAAGTTACTTCTGCTGCCTAAAAGTGGAAGTTCTGCACCTTTCTCTTTCTTCTTACCTTCTCTCCACATCAGCAGGCACAAGAATGAGCCCCATTCCCCTTCACACTTAACCCCGTGGATTACCCATTTACCAAGCATCATCCACATGATTCCCTGGTTTGAGTCTCACAGTAATAGAAAAGGAAAGGACAGCAGATAGGTCTACAGTCACCATTTCCCTGACACCACTGAGCTACAAAGAGACTGTGACTTGCCCAAGTGCACTCAGCCAGGAAGAGGCAGGGCTTGTGACACCTGGCTTCCACTGTCCCCAATGACGGCTCCATGTGGCACCCCCTGCCAGCCCCCTAATGCATCCTTCTTCCCTATCTCCATCCCCAAAATGCAGCAAGCTCAGGCCCTAAAGTAAACCTACTTCCTCCCCTGATAGAGGCCTTGAGTGGTGATGTCACCCCACTGGCTAATACCTGAGGGTGGCCAAGCACCCAGACCTCTACCCTCAACAAAATAAAGGAAACTTTATAAGGCCTGCCAGTGAGCAGAGACAGGAAGGACCACAGCACCCCTACACTGCACACAGCAAACCAAGCGGCTTTGTGTTTCCTTTGAATAGTCTATCATTCCCTAAGCGGTTCAGCAGAACTAAGTTCTCTAAAATGTAGAAGAAAATGCTGAGCAGGATGCCAGACACGTCTCTAATTATTGCCCATATTATTCACTAGCACTTCTTGAGTGCTTGCATGTGACAGGAACTCAGTGCTTTACATACAGTGTATGAGACAAGACCTGTTCTTTTACAGATGGAGTGGGGAGGGGGCAGGGACTCGTTAGTACCTTGTCTGAGGTTGCACAGATGAAAGTTGCTGACTTGGAACTGGACCCCCCACCCCCCAGGGTCTGGTTTCAAATTCCTGGCCCTTGAGGCTTCATCATCTTATTCCTTCGAAATCCCAATTATGAGACACATCCAGGCAAAAGGACATTTTCACACCTAATCTGTCCCCAGGGACTGAAATCAAGTGTGTGTATATGGAAGGGGCCGAGTGGGTGTGGAGGGAGTTCCTGAACCTGAACTTGCCAGCGTCTCTGTCTACAGCAATCTGCCTTCACCTGACAACTGCTCTCCTCCACACTCCTGCCCCCACCCCAGACACCAGCCGCACTGAATCTCTTACTCCCCCGCCTGTGAATATTCCTCCTCTCTTCCTCTCCTCCCTGTTCTCTCCCACAGACACCAGCGCATTTTAAAGATGTTTCCACTTTATAAATCATCCTTCTCTGGCAGCCACCGAGAGCCGCTCTCCCAGAAACACACGCAGAGCCCAACGTGGTGCTTTCCCTTTGGCCGGAGACCGGAATGGAAACGGAAGAACTGCGCCCCTGAGATGGCAAACTTGGGGTTCCAGTCACTCACGAAAATGTATGAATACTGAACAGTTTCCTCTCCCCATCTGCTGAGAGGCATCTCAGGGTCCCCAGTCAATGCATTTCCGAGAAACCTTTGCAGGTCCTCGAAGAGAGAAGGACAAAGCAGCCCCCTCACAGGGTCAAAGTGCTGGAACTGGGACTTTGGGCGTCGCGATCCCTGTTTGCATTCATTTGCATAGCGCTGCCCCGCCCCTTGGTCTTCCACCGCAGGGCCCGCGCCGCTGCGTTGGCCCGCTGTGGGCTTTGGCGGCCCAGTCCCCAGCTGCGGAGGGAGGTGGCACTGAGGCCGGGGGAGGCAGAGAGGACTCCCACAGGCTACCAGGCTGGGGCCAAGAGGACTTCTAAGGGACCCCCTGGCCCCCATTACTCCCCACTGCTATCCCCGGAAGTAAATCTCCCAGCGCTGACCTGCCCGCCTTGGTGATGATCATCTCGGTGCCCGCCTCGTGGAACTTCTTCCAGAGCTCCTTCTCATGCAGCCCCACCTTGATGTTCTCGATGGTCTGGGGATGGGAGGGAGAGGGACTCGTGTCTGCCTGGCCCAGGGCTCCACGCGGAGCCTGAGGAAAGAAGAACCAGACCCGAAAAGCTGTGCAGAACCCTGCCCGCCCGCAGCCCAAGCCTCCAAATTTCCTTTCACAGAATGATTTTGAACTATTCGTTAATTTAAAAGAAACCGGTGGCTAAAACACCCTCCTTTGAAACTGCACCTACGGAGGGACCCGCAGAGGACACATAGTGGCCAGCGCAAGTTAGACGACACTCCTGCACACTCATGAACATTTCCCTGGCGGACCACCGCCACAGGACCGTGGAGCAGACACAGGCAGGGAGAGGCGCACGCACCCTCGGCCAGGCTTGCGCCTGCAGATAATGCACATAGATGCCAGGCGGCATCCCGCGCGCTGTGATCGTCCGATTATCACTGTGAAGTCCCTCGGCGATGTCCCAGAGGCCTCGGAGCCCCACCGCGGCTCCCATGCGCATCTGCGGGGTCTCCTCCTGCCCTCCGCTCGGTCCCAGGCCCTTTCCGGGTTGTTGGGGCTGGACACTTGGTCCTGGCTGGCTCCAGTGCTCCGGGGGTCTTCCTCTCTCTTACTCCCTCTCTCATCTATCTCTATCTCTAGCTCGTCCCAGAGTAGCCCAGAGGGCTCAAAGTGGAGGACCCAGAAGGCAGAGAGAGTGAGCCCTGCCCAGTGGAGAACGAACAGGCAGACGGTCCTGAACCCACCCAGGTTCCCCTGAAAGCGAGTCCTGCCGACAATCGGACGGAATGACCGATACAGGAGGCCCCGCAGGCAGACCGACGCCCGACTTTTACCCAACGGCTGGCGCAGCCCTACCTGCTCCGCGGTGGCGGCAGCGACGTCGGCCCCGGGGCCCGGGGGGCTGCCTAGCGCGGCTCCGCTGAGACCCGGCGCTGCCAGCGCGGGCTCGGGGACGTTGGCGGCGCTGGCCTCGCCGAGCGCTGGGCCCGGGGCCCGGAAGGCCTCCTCGCTCTCGGACAGGCCTTTATCCTGCAGCATCTCCTGCGGGCACAGCACACAACGAGTCACTCGCCCAGGTCCACGCTCGCCAGAGGCCCCGTGGCCCTCTCCAGCCGTTCCAGGGGCTTCGTGCTGGCCGCAGAGGCTGCCCTGGCGCACGTGGACCCCGCCCCCTCCTGAGCTGGAGGAGGGCGCCTGCATGGAGGGCAGGTCCCTCGCCTCCTCCCTTCGGGCTGTGGACCTGGGAGGGTCTGCGCCAGTTCAGTGTTTGCCTGCCCCTGGGTGTGGGGTTCTGTGATGAGTAAGTCTGGAGGAGGGACCGCCCTCTCGGCATTGCCCCAGCTGCACCCCGAGTCCCTCCCTCCTCCTGGGCTCAGGTAGAGCCTGAGGCCTGGGTCTTCTCGGCTGTTCCCCAATAACTAGGGTCCAGGCCTCTTTGTGGGCCCCAGGACAGCCAGGACACTTCCTGGCCATGTAGGAAAGGAGAGCCAGGCTCCTGCAGCTCCATACCTGTGTGCAGAGAGGGCTTCGGGCTGGTCGGCCCCTC
Organism: Cacajao melanocephalus; assembly: GCA_963573385.1. NCBI lineage: Eukaryota > Metazoa > Chordata > Mammalia > Primates > Pitheciidae > Cacajao > Cacajao melanocephalus. The sequence continues at coordinate 84,261 of CAUYLG010016185.1, forward strand.
AGGCTCACCTCACCCATCTGCCCTCACCCAACCTCTCAGACAGCACTGAGGCAGAGACTTCCTGAACCAAAGGTTTCACTCCAGCACACTCCCAGTCCATAGACACGCTCTTCCCATTCTAGCACAGACATCCTCACACCCAAACACAGCCCCTCACACAGCATCCCATCCGCCTAAGCAGCCACACTCTCCTGGGTGACTGATCCAGGCCCTGCCCTTGGCCAGGGTCCCCCTGCCTGGCGCTGGCGTTCGCACCCGCAGGCTCACTCAGGCACCCTTTAGCGCCACAGGGCTCTGCTTTGGGCCTAAAGTCCCACACCCTTACCAGCCAAGGACCAGGCCAGTAGGCTGGGCCCATTCACAGGAACCACTTAGCCCTGCCTGGCACAGCTACATTTCTCCGGGAGCCTTAGCCGATTCACTTGCCTACCCAGGTGTCTGCTCCCTGCCCGAAGCAGGTCCCGGGGCATCGGGATGAGAGCCCAGCCTGAGAGACCAGCTTGCCCGCATCCCTTAGGGGTGTGCCCCGATCCCTCCGCTGCCTCCTTCCACCTCGCCACTCTTCCCCATTCTGCTGGACCTGGGCGCTCCAATGGGGCTTTCTGCAGGTCTGAGGGCCCCTCTTGGGGCCGAATGCTCCGCCTTTCTGCCTTTCTCCTCCTACTTTCTTCCTTTTCTCCCCGGGCCTTCCGGGGGCATCCCCGGGCTCAGGCCTCTCGCCCATTCTGTTCCGAGGCCTCCTCATCCCCGGCCTAGACTTCGACTCCCAGGGCCTCGCAAAGTAAACAAGCCAAGTGCAACCGAGAGATAAAAAGGGGCCGGGGCCAGTTCGGGTTGGGAAAAACCCATAAAGATAAGGCTGACAGGCGGGCCAGTATTCGGCTACAGCCGCAGGGAGTGAGACTCGCTGGACATGGCCAGAGCCAGCACCCGCCTCCGGCACGTGTGAGCGGGGACGCCGAGCCTCGGAAACACAGAAGTCCCTGCACAGAGGGGCCGCTGCCTTAGTTGGGCAGCTGCCCGCTTGGGCCAGCGCGCTGGGTCCGACTATGTCTGGGGCCCCGGCGGGATCGGCGCTAGCGACCGATCGATCGGCTGGTACCACTTGTGGCGGCTTGCGGGATGCAAGGAGGAGCCGTCTCGCGCATGGCCCGCATGGCCACGGGGTCCTCTGCGGAGCTCTCGTCACACCCAGAGCCGTGCAGCGGAACTCTGCGGCTCGCGCCCTGCGCTCTCAGTCCTACGTGCTCGGTCCTGCCCCGTAAGGAGCTCGTTCACGGCCCCTGTCCACTGACACAGGTCCCGCAGCTCGGACTGGGGACAAGGCCAGCGCGGTGCTCTTTCCCGGGCTCCGGGTTTGCCTCTTCCTTTTCTCTCGGCCACGAAGCCACTTCCTGACCTCGCCACAGCTTGCCCCCTCCTAAGCTCCCCAACAATTTCCTTTTTTCCAGCCCAGCGATCGTCCCCGCGGTCCTCTCGGACCTGAGCTTGGGCGCGCTCGGACGGCGGCACCACGGGATCCCGCACTCAGCCCCGGCCGCGGTCCGCGCTCATCCTTCACGTCCACTCCGCGGCGGGCGCGGCCCGCAGCCTCCGCTCCCTTTGCGATGGGGTCCGTTGCTTTCAGCTGCCTCGTTTTGCAAACAGGACAGGCTTTTTCTTTTCACCATTAGGTTACTGGTGATATGTGTCTTGCACTGGGGGAATTATTATTTCATACTGTTTTTAAATATTTTAATTGTCCTTATTATCAGAGTAGTATTTTGGTCAGTTTGGAAACGTTGAGAATATCCTACCGCGTGGATTATGACTACTTTGTATGTTTAATGCTGTGTGGTTAAAGCCCTGGTTTGATTCGTTAGTTTACCGTTATTACATTTGTTGTTTTCCTGTCACTGCTCCATCATTTCAGGGCCGCCTGGCACATTTATAATACTATTACCAGTATCGAGGTGACATAGTGTTCCAATAGGTCACGGTTAATCTATTATTATTTTTTATTTTTGCGTTGTATCCCTAATACGTTTCTGTTGCTTGCTCTTCATTTTGTTTATACTTTTGTTTCAATAACTTCTTGTTTACTGTAACTTGTCATATAATTGTTCTCAAAATTCATGTTAATTTTCTTCACATCTTTATAATACTTCTTATCTAACCACAACTTGTTTTGTTAGGTTTGCTCACAAGGCTCCAAGTATTATTTTTTTCCACACACCCTGACACTATCTTGTTACTTTGTAATTATTTGTAATGTTACAGATCTTAATTTGCTGGTTATTTTTCATCACATCATTATTTCTTGTTATTTTGTCATACTTTGTAACATTGCTGTAGCTCTTAATACTCTGATTATTTTTCATCACATTGGTACAATACTTCTTATTAATCAACCATTATTTATAATGTTCTTGCGACTATTCATACATTGGTCATAAATTGTCATATTACTCCAGTAATTCTCGTTAATATGCCTTTATTTATATTATTATTGCTCCTAAGATTTTAGTTAATACTTGTTTTAATAGTTCACTATAGTATCAATAATACATTATATTATTCTATCACTACCACTAATAGTATTTCCTTTAACAGTATTTTCATTGTTCATCTTTCTCCTATAGTTTCTTAGTTTCCTCCAATTCAGTAATTTGTTACACTATTACTATGTGTTGTATTAATGCTATTGGTTTTAACATAAGAGTCTTTACATTGTTTCTCTATTTAGAATTACTTTGTCTTTAAATCCTTTTAAAACTGTGGTTACTATTTTCACTGGATTCTGAAAGTGACTATGATTTTATTATTTGAAAGTTCACGTGTTCTATCAGTTATGCCATTAGCCCTTTCTTTGGTAATTGCTCACATTCTCACAATCTTTAATCATAGACCATTATTTATATATAATGCTCCTTGTTTTAATTTTGGCTATTCTGTTGCATCAAAGACTCTGAGCCCAATGTTCTGATCACTCACATTTCTACACGGATTTTCGCTTCAGTACCCGGCCCTCTTTCTTGGCCTTGCATATTCATTCTGCAAACACCAATTTCCAGGTCACCACTCCGCCTGTCACGGCTTAGCCCTGTTCTTAGGGTGCTGGCGCTACCGTTTCTAGGCTCTTGGGTCCCTAGACCCAATTCGTCTTGTTACTCACAGAGAAGGACTTGAGCCCCAACTACTGGGTGTCCGGCCGAGGCCGCAACCCGACCGAAGGCACTTCGCGCCGCCTTCCTGCAACCTTGACCGCCCCTGAAGTTCTTCCCCGGGTCGCGTTACTCGCCCCTTTCCAGCTCATCCTCCTCGACCCTGCAGCCTAGCCCCGAACCCCTGTGGCCCCAGCCCCGCACGCCCAGCTCGTCCCCACTCGGCTGGAACCGACACTCACCCTAATTGCAGTGCCGCATGCGGAGGCAACAGCGGCCCGAGGTCCCCTGCAGACTCGGGTCCGAGGAGCGCGGGCTGGCCGGCCGGGGCTCCGACTCCGTGGCGCTGGGTCAGGGTCCCGCTGCCCGCCGTGCCCTCGGGGCTGGACACATCCCGGCTCTGGAGCGGGCCCTTGATCTCCTAGGCTGCACTTTGGGGCCTCAGCTCCCTCCTCCTCCTCCTCCCTCCCTCCGGGGCCGCCCCCCCCTCCGCGCTGACGTCGCCGCCGTCAATCAGTCCGCGCCCGCTGTCCCCTAGGGAGGGGGGCTCCATGGTTCCCCGGCGTCGCGGTCCCCGGGACCCCGAGCCCTACGCGAGCCGCCGGCTCCTCCACCCCGCAGCCCAGTGCCCTCCCCTTGGCCCTCGGGCCCCGCGGCCTGGGTAGGGTCTGGGAGCCCCGCATGGTTTAGATTAGAGCGGCGGCAAGCAAGGGCGAGCAGCCGCGCGACTCTCAGCCGTGGCTCGACAACCAGGAGGGCTCTCCCGGCCCCGCCGTGCCCGAAGGCTGGGGCGCTCCACGGCCGAGCCTGGCCCCCGCCTGCCGGCGCCCACTTCCAGGCAGCGGCCTCCACCGACCCCCGGCCGCGGGCTCCCCGCCCGCAGAGCCCGGCTCCCCAAGCCCAGCTCCCAGCCGTGCGCGCCGTTCATCTGGGAGCCCGGGTTCTGAGGTCGAGGCGCACACGCGCCTCCCAGGCCCACGCTCTGCTTCCCGACCATGCCCACCACGCGGCCTCGCACCTCCAGGCCCTGGGCACGCTCAGGGCGACCTGGGCACGGCCTAGTCTGGGCGCGGCCCCTCTGCTCACCCGCCCTCCTTGTCCTAGCCCAGGGGGCCGCGGGCGCTGGACCGGGCCTGGCGCGCCTCGGAGTCGGCCGCGGAGGTCAGGGGTGAGGACAGGGAGGAAGCCCGGTGGCCCGGCGCAGGGCGGCGGCGGCGGGGAGGTGCTGGGTCGGCCTCTGAGTCGGGGCTGAGTCCGGCTCAGGCCTTGACCGAGCTCAGGCCGGTCTGGAAGGTGCCAGGCTTGGCAGAGCCTCCTGGGGAAACTGCGGCCCACCGCCAGGATTCCGCGGCAGCTCCTTGAGATCCTGGAGAGCTGAAGAGGAAGCCCAAAGCCTGCCCTGGTCTAGGAAATGGAGACTGGGGAGCGTCCTGCACCGAGCCAGCCGGTCCTTCCCGCCTCGGAAAGGGAGGCCTGCTCAGCGCCTAGATCTTCCTGCCCAGCCTCTACCCCTGTTTCTCTCTGTCTGTGCCTGCCACAGGACTCTGCAGTTCCTTTGGCGGACAGACCCATGTGGACCCCAGCCTCTGCCCCAGCCTCCCCGCCTGTCACATGCCCAGAATCCTGGGGTAGGAATAGGACTGCCCACCCATCTGCAAAGGCCCCAGAATTTTCATCAAAAAGGATCCCCAGAGTGGTCCCTCGGCGCTTAGCATGGGCTGCCTCCATCCCTCCACCCGTGTCCTCAACCAGCCTCTGTCTCTTTCCGGATTCTGACCTCAAAATCAGCTTGAAGGGAAGGGGATGGGGAAATTCTTTTCCTGGGTGGGTCTGACCCTGTTCTAATGCTAGCAATGGAAAGCCAGCATCAATGCCTCCTTTACCACCCCACACTCAAAGGCGGAAGCAAAATACCAACTCAGAAAAGTCAGTCGCGGCTGCTGTCAGGAACCTGAAAACCAGCTCATCAGTGTGACACTGCTCAGGCCCCTAGCACGCTTACAGTACCAGATCCCACCACCCCATCACCACTCTTCTCATCGAGTCTTAAACCAGGAAGGGGAAGTACCTAAGAGGAGTGGAGAAGATGAATCCTTTTCCCCAATCCTGCAGACTCCTGGAATGGAGAAAAGGAAGGCCCTGGCATTTCAGGAGATGCCTGGGGAATCATGTTTCCTGTGGTAGGGAGACCTGGATGACATGCCTCAGCTTCTGCTCACAAGCTCCCTCCCAAGCCCTCTCCAACAGCCTGTAGGAAAATCCCTTGCAAATAAATAGTATACAGACCAACCAACTCCTGTGCGAAACGGTGAACAGGGAAGGCAGTGAATCACCAGGTACTATGGGAAGACTAGAGTTAGGCCAGACTCTGGAAAGAATTTGTTGACTATCATTGGAGGACGTTCATAATGAGACTATAGAATATATCTCTTTAATTAAAAAAAAAAGCTAGACTGGAACCTTCGTATAAGTGCAAGGCTTTCTGGAGACTCATGGCAGACAGTCTAAATTAATATCAACAGGTTCATGAGGACATGGAGAAATGAGATATGGAAGGAACAGGTAAGATTTTGGCAGTGAAAAGGAAGGGGAAAACCAGCCAAGTGAGTAAGCGAGAGAGGCTCTGTATGCACATTCCCCATTATTAGAATGGAATACCTCATTCCACTGACTCTAAGACACACATTTTTTACATTCTAATAACTCTGAAACTGGGATGCATCTGATAGCTGATGGTGTGTCATAGTTTAATTAGCAGCGTTTTTTCTTCTTAGTTCTCTGTAAAATAATAGAAAAGCTTAGAATGGATGCTGCATAGTATTTGCTGAAAAAGAGCCTGTGTGGAAGAGGAAAAGACCAGTTTTCTTTTCTCCAAAACGACTTTGAGGAGTTCCAAGTATAAAAATCCTCCTCAACTAGCTAAACAAATAAATGACGTACCACGCATCTGTCACACTGATTTGGGTTGTCTTGAGAGAAAGTGCTCAGGTTTGGTAACAGGCTGACCTTGGTTTTGAAATCTGGCTGTGATTCCTTGCTCACCATTTTGCAGCTATGTGACCTTGGGCAAGTCCCTTAATGGCCATATAAAATGGGGATGATTACACCAACCTCCTAGCCCATTGTGAGGGTTGCCTAAATTGATGCCTGTAAATGCCTGGCATGTGGTAGGTGGCTGACAGAGACTACTCCCAAGTATTTCAAAAATGTATTCTACCTTTCTCGTTTCCCCAAAAGGCTGTAGAGGGGCCCAGGGGCCTTGGAGTTGTTCCATGGTAGGTGCCTAGGTGCCGGGTCATGTCTTGCAAGGGAACCTGTGTCTGCCTCCAAGCTGGGAAAGAGGTGGGGTCCAGCCCTCCACCGGGAGGTGCTGGGGAGGAGGACTGTTGGGGGGGAAGCAGTGCCTGTGTAGCGTGGCTGAACATAGAAAGCTCTACTGTGGGAAAGCAGGAGGGGTGACCCAGCCTCAGCTGCTAGTGTGAGGGCTGGGAAGGGAGGGGCGTTCTCTATGGCCCCCCAGGAGGGGAGGGGGTGCTGCTTGCTGACTAGCCCACCTCCAGGCTATGATGTCAGGTGGCTGGGGCAGCTCTGGGGACTAGCAGGTACTGTGATATGGCCACTGTGGGCAGCAGCAAATTTAAAGCTGGTGAGGTTAAAAAAACAAACAAACAAAAAAACCAAATAACCAAAATTAACTAATAAAAACACAAGTAGCAAAACACATTAGGATCAAGGAAAAAGGAGAAAGTATATATGCTATCACTAAATGCTAACAAAGTTATTAGACTTGAGGATAAAATCTGGCTTATGAGCAGCAGAGCAAAATGGTAGTTCTCTATATCAGAAATGTGGAAACAGTAAGTCTTTGGTGAACGGTGAAGGAACAGACTTTGTCCTGGCCCTAAATTTTGAAAGTAGTTTCTTGGCTGGGTGCGGTGGCTCACGCCTGTAATTCCAGCACTTTGGGAGGCCAAGGTGGGTGGATCACTTGAGGTCTGGAGTTTGAGATCAGTCTGGCCAACATGGTGAAACCCTGTCTCTACTAAAAATACAAAAATTTACCAAACGTGGTGTTGCACTCCTGTAGTCGCAGTTATTCAGGAGGCAGAGGCAGGAGAATCGCTTGAACCTGGGAGGCAGAGGTTGTGGTGAGCCAAGATCACACCACTGCACTGAGGCTGGGAGATAGAGTGAGACTCTGTCTCAAAAAAAATAATAACAAATAAAAGAAAAATAAAAGTAGTTTCTTATGTAAATGTTTATTGTTATATCTGTACAGTGTTTTATCATTTACAAAGTGGTCTCACAGCTGCCATCTCATTTGATACTGAATTAACTCCATTTTGTCTCTATTTTATGGATTTATTTATCCAAAGAAATATCAAATGCTTACTATCTGTTAGACACATAAACAGGAGGAAAGGCCAACTGACCATTCTATTAGTTACTCAACTGGTTGACTAACCCGTCACTAACTGCAAATTCACTAATGAATGACCTGCAAACTGACTAATTAATCACCTAAATAGTCAATCCCAGAGAGAGCAGGGCTACAGGATAAGTGGGGGATGCCAGTCAGCACAGTGAGGTGGCTCCCTAGGGCCTGGGGTGACTTTGATTGAGGATGACCTTTTGTTGGAGGATGAGCTGGCACCATAGTGTAGTAAAAAGCAATTACAATTAAAAAAAAAAAAACCTAGGTTTTTAGATCACTTAATAAATACCAGTGCCAAGCCCCAACCCAGAGCAACTGAGTCAGAACCTCTGTGAGTAGAGCCAAAGTTGGGCGTGGTGGCACCGACTGTAGTCCTAGCTACTCAGGGGGGCAAGGTGGGAGGATAGCTTGAGCCCAGGAGTTCCAGGCAAGGCTGAGGACCACTGGTCTATGAAAATCATGAAAATCCTGTTCTCTGCTCTCCTAGTCTCTCTTGTAGCTAGAGATGGCCCTGTAATCCAGTGTTGGCCAATGAGACCTAAACGGAAGACTGGAGGGGAGAAAGGTTGTGGGAAATATTTTGTTTTCTTGATAAAGGGAAAGATGTGGTCTTCCTTTCCCCTGCAGATGAGATCCTTGAAGTTCTCACTCTCTGGAGACCTTAAGGCAAGAAGGATGAAAGTCAATATGTTAAGGATATCACGGAAAAAAAAGAAAGGGCCTGAGTTCCTTATGGCATCACTGAGCAGTTAAACCAGTGCCAGCCTGCTTTTTACAAACAAGAAAAATAAACCTTATTTCTTTTCATCATTGTTTGTCTGGATGGATCTCTGTCACTTACAGCCAAATATACTCCTGAAGCATATGTACAAGTTCCAAGCACAGTGTTCTTTTTTTTTTTTTTTTTTTTGAGAAACACTCTGTTGCCCAGGCTGGCATGCAATCATAGCTCACTGTAGCCTCAAAAACTCCTGGGCTCAAGCCATCCTATTCCGTCACCATCTCAGTGCTGAGTGCCTTACTCCATAATGAAAGATACTCTCCTGAGTGTGCATGTGCCCAAGCCTTCCCATCCAAAATCAGGATACAAAATCCCTCCTCACTTCTCTCCCAGCTACGTTTTCTGTGTATGCTGTGGTCTAAGGCCTGGGATTCTTATTAAGCTCCAAAAGGAAAATGATGGATGAGGCAGCAGGGACTTGATCTGTCCCCTGTAGCTTTATTGTCACCCAGTAGCCCCAAGTCTTGGTTCCAGATTCCTCAGCCCACATCCCATTCAGATTAGTAAACTCAGGACGGATGTGAGGCAGGAGCCTGCGCTCCCTCTGGGAGGCGGAGAAGGACTGAGCAGGGGATGGGTAGAGGTGGCAGCTGCTGCTGCCGCAGGTGCTTCCCCTCACAGCACAGATGCAGGTCTGCTCACCTGACCTCTCACCCTGCCCTCCCAGCCCTTCTCCCATCAGGGAGAACTAGAAACTTCCAGGTAGAAAGAACTGAGGACTGGGCTGCCTTGATCTCTGAGCTGGGGGAGGCAGACTGGTCTGAGCCCCTTTGGGACTGAGGGCAGAGACACTGCGGCACAGGTGGATCCCTCCTTTTAACTCTCATTTGAGACCCTACAGAGGCAAGGAATGAATGATCAAGTCTGGGTTTTGCATAGCCTGAGCAATCTAGACCTCCGGATCCAGAGATCTTTTTCTTCTATGGATTTTCTGTAGAAGGTCAGCTTCCCCCTCCCCCATCCTCACACTACATGCTCCTCAATCCCCATTCCCTTCCATTTTCTCCAGTAAGACTTCTCTGAAATATATGCTTATTTTACTACCAGAGGAAAGTATATATGCTAGGGTCGTGATAGGCGAAAAAAAGTTATAAATCAGAGACATTATTTAATTTTTAAAACACCTCCCTTTTTTTTCCTTTCTCCTTTGCCTTCTTCCTAAGCATAGACAATCCAAATTTGGCTTTAAATTCGGCTCCTTGGGGATATTGCTGAATGAGGGGCTAAAATAAATTAGAATTCAAGAATGGGAGAAATTTTTGAATTCTAATTCTTGAATTCTATGTATCCTAAGCATAGATAATCCAAATTTGGCTTTAAATTCAGCTCCTTGGGGATATTTCTGAATGAGGGGCTAAAATAAATTAGAATTAAAGTATCAGAAAATGCTTGGAATTTAATGTTTAAAAGCCTGAACTCAGGTCTGTTTACAGAGGGACCAATAGCATGTTCTAGGTCAGAGTTTTAAGGCTAGAGCAGAGTTTTAAGGCTCTGCTTCCTCATCTATAAATGAATTGAATACTAACACCCACCTCATACAGGGTTGCACAGGGGGCTCATAGGGTAGTAGAAAGGATGAAGTGACAGCACATAGATAAAAGTGCTTTGAGGGCTTGCAATTACAGCGAATGTTTATCGAGCACCTACCATGTGCCTGGCAGAATTCTAAGAAATTTGTGTGCGTTATCTCATTTCAACCTTACTACCTTATCAGGTGGTTACTATCATAAACTCAATTTTGCAGATGAAGAAATTGAGGTCAGATAATTTGCCCAACGCCATACAACCAGGAAATGAAGTCAGGATTTAAAGCCAAACTAGTCTGAATCTTCAGTGCCTACGCTTCTAAATAAACCACTCTCCAATCTCTTAACCTAAGCCAGTTTTATTTGTTAAACAGAGACAACACAACCTCCTTCATGGTGTTGCGTTATATGTATAGTGCCTGGTACATGGTAACACTAATAATATGAGTATCATGATTATAAATAGGACTTGACCAAGGTCTCACAGTAAGAAAAGAGCTCATTGGATCTATAAGGCTGGAGAATCCAAGATCATAACCTATTGGTTATGAGTATTGTTCATTTGCTAAAATATACAATACTCACCCAGAGATCAAAAACTTAATCATCTCTCTCTTCAGATTTCCAAGAGAGGGCACTTCCAGTATCCTTGATGCTCCTAAGAATAGCATTCTGTGTCTCCTGCAGACTCCTACTGTGTTAGCTACTGGAAGAAAGCCAGCAGGACCAAGGCCGGAGTGAGCTGCTCATTCACCAGGACACATTGCTGATGGAATGAAGAGCGTTGTACACACAGACTCTGCTGTAAGTTTTTCATGTGCAAAGACGGTGTTGATGACCCTTTCTAGCTGAGAACACAGCCTTGGCCAAAAAAGGCAAATTAGGCCAGCACAATGGCTCAGGCCTGTAATCCCAGCACTTTGGGAGGCTGAGGTGGGAGAATTGCTTGAGCCCAGGAGTTCAAGATGAGCCTTAGTAGCGAGACCCTATCTCCACCTGGTGCAGTGGCTAATGCCTGTAATCTCAGCACTTTGAGAGGCTGAGGCAGGTGGATCACTTGAGGTCAGGAGTTCAAGATCAGCTTCACCAACATGGTAAAACCCTGTCTCTACTAAAAATATAAAAATTAACCAGGTGTGGTGGTGCACACTTGTAATCCCAGCTACTTGGGAGCTGAGGCAGGAGAATCACTCACAATCAGGAGGTGGAGGTTGCAGTGAGAAGAGATTGCACCATTACACTCCAGCCTCAGTGACAGAGTGAGACTCCGTCTCAAAAAACAAACAAACGAACAAATAAACAACAAACAAACAACAAAAACACCCTATCTCTATAAAATACAATTTTTTAAAAAGGCAAATTCTTGACGACGTCAGAAACAAGTGACCATAAGGAAAAATGTGTTTTCATCTAGAATAAAATCCTCTATAACAGGCCACTGAGCAAAGAACCCTCTGCTCCTACCCCACATCCCATCTACTTGGGCACAGATCTACTGCCCCAGAGGCAATCCAGCCCTGGGTATGGAGGGACACAGTAAAGGGTTGCACAGGGTGCTCAGAACAACATTCATTCTCTTTCCTTGAGTCTGATTTATTTTTTATTTTAATTTATATTTATATTTATTTATTGATGGAGTTTCACTCTTGTTGCCCAAGAGTTTCACTCTTGTTGCAATGGCACGGTCTTGGCTCAACACAACCTCCACCTCCTGGGGTCAAGTGATTCTCCCGCCTCAGCCTCCCTAGTAGCTGGGATAACAGGCATGCGCCACCTCATCCGGCTTATTTTGTATTTTTACTAGAGACGGGGTTTCTCTATGTTGGTCACGCTGGTCTTGAACTCCCAACCTCAGGTAATCCATCTGCCTCAGCCTCCGAAAGTGCTGGGATTACAGGCATGAGCCACTGCGCCTGGTGGAGTCTGATTTATTACTATGAAGGCACTATATAAACACAAAGCCAAATGACTCATGGCAACAAAGCTGAATGAAACTCCAACGAAAGGCACATCCTTCCTGTCTTCCACTCCTTCCCCACATCACAGGGCCCTTCTATCAGTCTGTACCAAGCTCAAGCCTCTTTTCCAACTGTGGTCCCAAGAAGCTGTGTCCCGGAGCTTTCTGAGTGCTCCCATCCCATGCCACCAAGGTCCTCGTCTCCTGCTGCCCTCTCCCTCAAACATCCCCCATCTGCCTGGGGCCCCACTCACCCATAGCTGCTCTCTGTGCTTAGGTTTTTCAATCCCCAATTCTAAAGGGCCAGGCACAGTGGAAATGGGAATGGAAGGAGGCTTGATGTGGGCATCAGTGGGAAGATTTGGAAGAAATTGGAGAAGGGACTTTGCTCACTGCTCAGTGACCAAAACCTTTCAGATTTCACGAAGAAAAGACACTCAGCTGAAGGCCTACAGGAAACTTCCTTGCCTCCAAGGCCCATAAGCTGTCCATCAATCTGGGAAGTGCCTCCTCACATCTAGCTTCAGCCCCTCTTGCTGTAGTTGGTCCTTTCTCTAAGGAGTCAGAGGCTTGCCCGGGCTCTGTTAACTGGTCAGGCCTCCACAGTAAGACTTTCCATTCCCTCATTCAGTCTCCAAAGCCGGGGGGCTGTCCAAGGAATACTCCGCCCTGGAGCTGTGCCCACGCTGGCACGGAACAGGGTGCAGACCCGAGCCTGTAGGTTCGCGAGAGGCAGGCCCGGGGCTGTGGCTCCTCCGGGAGATTCAACAGGCCCCCGAGGGGAGGACAGGAAGGAGTCCCTAGGCCCGAGCACCCCCACCCCCCATCCCCACGTCTGTGCATTTTCTGAAGTTTCTCCTTTGAACACGTTACTTTATTTATTGGGCCTCGTTTAACCTCAGCCATGTCCTCCCAAGATCATTTATGTGGTAACTGTCACTCAGCCTGCTCTGGCATTAACCTCGTAATCCTATTGATTTCCTCCAAGTTGGTTGGAGGTTTTCCCCGTCTTCTTGCTGGGCAGGTAGGGACTGATTCTCAGTTCCATTATGGAGGAAGACGCCCCAGTCTGGTAAGGGGCCTGCCCAGAAGCCGTCTGGAGTCTTCGTTCTCACTGTGGCCCTCGCCAGCCTGCAGGAGACCAATTCCTGAGGTCGCCTCGCTGCTCAAGTGTGAGGTAAGGTGGCTAAGTACCCACCGCCATCACCAGCAGGAGTTCCCTGAATGGCTACTGGGGCTGTCCTTCAGCTCAAAGGGCCTGCATTCTACCAATTGAAGCTCTGATTGCCCTGGAAGCCCGCCCCCCTCCACCATCTTGGATTCCGGAGTGGGAAGGGGCCCAATCAATGAGGGGGAAGCGGGTGAAGGTGGGGCCAAGGCCCAAGCTCATGCCCACGTGGCCACCAGGCCTGTGCCTTCCCGCCACCTGTGGCCGGCAGGCTGGCCCCTGTTGAGCTGCAGCTGCAGCTCCCAGACACCAGCCCAGTCCGTCGCCAGGGGATTAGTGTCTGTCTGTCGGTTGGGACAGCCTCAGTGGGGGTTGTCCCGGCCTAGACAAGGGCCTCCACCTCGCGTTTCCCTAGGACCACCCCCCCTGAGTCTAGCATGGGCAGAAGGGATTGTTTTGGGGGGTCTGACTGCCTGGAGCGCTGATCTCTCCCAGAGCTGAGGTGTGGGGTGACCACAGTCCCCCTCCCTGCCAAGCCTGAGCCACATGTGCTGGGAAGTTCATTTCCCCTTGTTTTGCAGAACGGGCTCCGGGATTGACCCCGGGAGTGACCCCAGTGTCAGGAGGCATTAATGATCTCCATACGGGCAATAAACAGGCAGACCGGCTGGCTGGGTGTGGAGGTGCCCTGGAACGGGGCTGCCTTATTAGCCTCACATTCACTCGTGGGTAGAGGCTTAATTAGAAAGGGCTCCCTCCTCTGTCTCCCCCTCCCCCAAGCATCCTTGAGCTGCATGGGAACTGAAGTCTTCTCACTGGTTCCTCTGCTCCTCAAGGGCTTCCTCAAGAGGCAGCTTCTTCAAACGTCAGCTCAGCCATTTGTCGGCCTCTGACAGGACTTTCGACTCAGCCCTGATAATAAGGTCTATCTTGTTCGTAAAAGCCTCCAGAGGCAAAAAGTGCACAAACGTTCTGAGTCAGCTTACTTTTTTGTCTACCAGACCCAGGAACAAGGTCTTTCTCTTCTTTAACTTAAATCCCTCTTGACCATTTAAGTTGGAGCCTGTTGAGGCTTATTTTCTCAAAGAGCCCAGGGAGGTAGCTGGTTACCACCCTTTCCTTCCAGTCTTTAGTAACTGCCTGGTGATTACAAAGCACAATCTGATTGATCACAGCTATCTCTCCAACTTGGCTGCCATTAGGGAGGTTGCTCATTCTAAGTGTGTGACTTGTTCTCTTTGAGCTTCAGTTTCCTCATCTGCACAGCTCACTTAAAATTCACCAGACACCACAGGGTAGGCACAATGCTAAGCACTAGGGCAATAAAGCTGAGGAAAACTCAAAGCCTATTTTAGGGGAGCTCCCAGTCCAGTGGAGGAAACAGACTTGTAAACAAATGCCATAATAAAATGTGCTCAGGGCTTTAATCTTAAATCCTTACTGAGTGTGAAGAGAGTACAAAAGAGGGATTAACCAACTCATCCTGGCTTGAAAGATGAATATGAATGGGATCCTTTGAGACAGAGAATGTGGGAATATAGAGAAAGGAAGAATATAGACAGAGGCATAGAGAGGCCTGTTTGAGGAGTAGTGGGGCTGCAGTGATAAATGAAGCCTTGTTGAAAGATAAGGTTTGGGAAGGACCTTGTAAACTGTATTAAGAACTTTAGCTAATGGCAATGGGGAGCCCTAAAGGGTTTTTTTGAGGGGGAGGAGTGAAGAAGCAGCTTGGACTGATCAGATTGTATTTTATTTAATTAATTTATTTATTTGAGACGGAGTCTTGTTCTGTTGCCCAGGCTGCCGTGCAGTGGCGTGATCTCGGCTCACTGCAACCTCCACCTCCTGGGTTCAAGAGATTCTCCTGCCTCAGCGTCCTGACTAACTGGGATTACAGGTATCCACCACCACACCTGACTAATTTTTTGTATTTTTAGTAGAGACGGGGTTTCACCATGTTGGCCAGGCTGGTCTCAAACTCCTGACCTCAAGTGATCCACCCTCAGCCTCCCAAAGTGCTGGGATTACAGACGTGAGCCACCGTGCCCAGTCCAGATTGTATTTTAGAAGATGACTGGTAGTGGGGCAGATAGATTTGCAGGTAGAGACTGGCAGCAAGGAGTGATGAAGACAGTTATTATGAAGTTATTAGAAAGATATTTAGGAGAAGTGGAGTATGGAAGAGGCAGGCGTTAAGGATGTCTCTGGGCAGGAGTATGATGGACAGTTGTGATTTTGTACACAGTACTTCATCCCCCTGGCTTTTCAGGTTCAGAATTTTGGTTGGGTTTGAGGAGAAAGAATCACTCTCTAGAGGCTTTTAAAAACAAGGTTGACAATATCAGGATTGAGTTACAGTTTGGTGGGACCATCACTGAAGGGGTTCTGCTCACCCCCAGCTAAGACCATGTGACCTTAGCACATTCAGATACTTTCTTCCTGTAATTCTAGAGTGCAATCATGGCAGAAAAAGGACTTTTTAGGAGGAAGGGAGAGGTCAGCAATGTAAACTACCGCCAACCGTGTTAAGGAGGATTTGAGGAGGAGGAATTTAGAGTCACTGGGGACATTAGGAAGAGCAGATGAGTGGAGGGAAGACAGTAGTTCATCTCCATCCTGGGCTGTCGGAGGATCAAATAAGCTGGCTACCATAAATTGGAAGGACTCACCAAATGGGAGAGGCTGACACTCTGGTTTTCCTAGGCTCCTGGAAAGAACCATAATGCTGGCCACCTGTGCCAGCTTCTCTCTCGTGGGCATTGACTAAAACTTGCCAGCAAGTCCCTATACACCACCAGAGTCTTCACCTGCTCCTGTTTTGGGGAGCTCTCTCTCTCTCAGACACACTTAGAAGTCGGGCCTACCAGCAGAGAGGCTGAAGACAACCCTGCAATCATGCTGTATTTTTGCAATGGATGACCCTTCATAGCCCACCCTCCTTATTTCACTGTCAGTAACATCCCAATGCATCATCTGACATTAAAGCCCTCCAAGATTTAACACCAAACCTGTTTCTACCCCAGTCCCGCTGCCCCTCCTCAGGAACCAAATTCCTCTTCACGCAGCTCCCTCACAATGACCTTCACAGTCCTTTTAAGGCACCTTTGTTTACACGGCATCCCTTTGATTTCTCTCCCTTGATTTCCTGCCTACCTGTATCCTTCACAGTTTATGGAACATTTTCACATACCTGAGCTCATAACAACCCTGAGAAGCAGGAAAGAATGCAGATGGTATCACACACACTTTACAAATAAGGAAACCAAGGCTTAGGGGAGTTAAGGGACTTTCCCAAAGCCACACAACTAAGAGGGGACGGTCTCTTTAGACTTTTGGAATTCCATGGCTTCCAGATTCCAGGCTCCAGAATCATAAAATTTAGTGCAATCGTCACCTCTTTGTGAGCCCAGGACAGGCTGTAAACTGCATGCAACTTGACCCAGAGGGTTTCTGGACAGCATGGCGTGGTGGTTAAGAGCTTGGCCACTGGGTCCAGTACATCTCAGGTATTATCGTGGGTGATCTACTTAGTTTCTCTGGTCCTCAGTTTCCTCATCTGTAAAATGAGAAAAAAAATACTCATTTACTTCATTAAGTTATTAAATATTTGGGAAGCATTTACAACACTATATAGTAAATAGATTTACTTGAAAGTGAAATGAACTTGGTTGGAAAAGATTACACTCATTCATTGTCCATGATATTACCACTGCTTTAGAGTAAAATGTCCTCATTGGAGAGAATCTGGTAATTATGGCAGAGTGCAAAGAAAACAAAAGAGATAACCACTGAACATTTTTGCCAGCGTGATGACAGCAAGATGGTGGAATAAGAGATTCCCATCCTCATACTTCCATAGAAATATCAATTTTGACAACCATCCATGGACAAGAAGAATACCTCAAGTAGGAAACCAGGAGTCCTGTGAAGCAATTACAGAACTCTGTCCAAACAAAAAAAAAATTAAGACTAGATGCATTGATGAAGGTAAGAACATGGTAGCTCACATCTGTAATCCCAGCACTTTGGGAGGCTGAGGTGGGCAGATAACATGAGGTCAGGAGTTTCAGACCAGCCTAGCCAACATGGTGAAACCCTGTCTCTACTGAAAATACAAAAATTAGCCAGGTGTGGTGGCGAGCGCCTGTAGTCCCAGTTACTCAGGAGGCTGAGGCAGGAGAATTGTTTGAATCTAGGAGCTGGAGGTTGCAGTGAGCTGAGATTGTGCCACTGCACTCCAACCTGGGTGACAAGAGCAAGACTCCATCAAAAACAAAAAGTAGAAGAGGAAGAACAAGAAGAAGAAAGAGGAGAAGGAGGAGGAAGAAGAAGAAAAGAAGAAGAAGAAGAGGAGGAGGAAGAAGAAGAGGAAGAATAATAATGAGAAGAGTAGTTTCACTTGACCTACATCACCCCACTCCCAAGACAGCACGGCTTAGTGCCCAAGTGCATAGTTTCTTCCACAGGGTACAGTGAGAGTGAAGTGAGTGTCCAGCTTCCCTAACCTTACAGGTATTACCCAAGAGGCTCACTTCTGCCTTACCCCACCCAGAGAACACTGAGAAGATCACATAGCTAATAGTCTTGAGGGGGCTAGGAGCAACCACACAACTATCAAAAACCAGTGGTAGATCCTACTAATTGGCTTGAGACTCCACCAGGAGTCCTGCCTGAAAACCCTGTTGGGATGCCTCACCTCCAGTACCTTCAATTGATTGACTCACATCCCCAGCACTCTGCATGAGCCCGTGAAATGGCACATGCAAAAGTCCTCAGATGGTATTTGTGCACTCCTGAGACAGAGCACCTGAGCTTTCACTGATAGTGAGTGCAAGCCACACAGAGGACACATGCAAATCCCCATAGACAGCACATAGATATCAGCAGCTGTCTCAGCTTTGCAGGATTGAGAGAAGGTGTACAACCTTGAACACTTCAAGGCACTACCCTGGAGAAAATTAAAAGGAGGCCCTCAACACCTGGCCTGACTTTACAAGATTGAGAGTAGGCACACAATCCTAAGATTTAAACCCCCAAGGGGGAACAAGAGAGTGGGGCAGGTGAATCCATAGAAAAGGCCTGAAAGACCTCAAAATCTTGATTGTCTGGTGACTGTCTTTTTCTTCCAAAGCCAGTTAGTGGAGACTGGTTCTTCAAAGGCAGAAATGCAACACTTCAAGGAACTGAAGAATTAAGAAAACATGACACCACCAAAGGAACAAAATAAAGTTCCTGTGGTTGATCCCAAAGAAATTGAGACCTATGAGTTGCCTGACAAATAATTCAAAATAAATGACTTAAAGAAGCTCACTGAGGTAGAGGAGAATGAAGACAACTAAACAAAATCAGGAGAACAATACAAGAACAAAATGAGAAATTCAACCAAAAGATAGAAATCATAAAAAAAAAAAAAATGAAACAGAAATTCTGGAGCTGTAGAATACGATGAATGAACTGAAAAATTCAATAGACAGCTTTGACAGGAGAATTAATCAAGCAGAAGAGAGAAGCAGTATACTCAAAGACAGATCATTCAAAATTATCCAATCAGAGCAACAATAAGAAGAAAGGATAAAAAGACCTGTGTGACTTATGGGACAACATGAAACAAAACAACATTTGCAGCATTAGTTGATGTTCTAGCATATTCAAAGTGCTGAAACAACAAAAACAACTGCAAACCAAGAATACTTTGCCCAGCAAATCTATTCTTAAGAAATGAAAGATAGATAAAGACTTTTCCAGCTAAGGGAGTTCATTACTACTCATAAGAAATGCTAAAGAAAGTTCTTCAGGTTGAAATGAAAGGACATCAGCCAGCACTGGAAAGAAGAAGAAGAAGAAAGAAGGAAGAAGGGATAAATAAGAAGGAGAAGAAGAGGGAGAGGAAGAGGAAGAGGCAGGAAGGAAGAAGGAGAAGAAGAAGAAAGAAGAGAAATGAAAGGACACTAAATATAAGAAACATGACATTTATAAAACTTACAAGCAAAGGTAAATGTATAGTCTGATTCAGAATGGTCTAATTCTGTAATGGTAGTATGTAAATTACTTTTACCACCAATGTAAAAGTTTAAAGACAAAAGTATTAAAAATGACTATAGCTACAATAATTTATTAATGAATGTACATTATGAAAATATAAACAGTAATATTAGTAACATTAAATGTAGGGAAAAAGAAGTTAAAGTTTTTGTATGTAATCAAAGTTAAGTTTTATCAGGTTAAAACAGTCTATTATAACAATAGAATGTTTTCTGTAATCCCATGGTAATCACAAAGAGAAAAATCTGTAGTAGATACACAAAATATAAAGAGAAAGGAATCAAAATATAATACTATAATTACTAAATCACAAAGGAAGACAGCAATAGAGAAAACAGCAAAGGAATTGCAAAACAGAAAACAACTAAATGGCAATAGTAAGTTCTTACCTATCAATAATTACTTTAAATATAAATGACTTAATTTCACCAATCAAAAGACAGAACAGCTGAACAACTAAAAAACAAGATCCTAAGCTGGGCATGGTGGCTCACACCTGTAATCCCAGCACTTTGGGAGGCTGAGTTGGGCAGATCACCTGAGGTTGGGAGTTTGAGACCAGCCTGACCAACATGGACAAACCCTGTCTCTACTAAAAACATGAAATTAGCCAGTGTGGTGGCACATGCTTGCAATCCCAGCTACTCGAGAGGCTGAGGCAGGAGAATTGCTTGAACCCAGGAGGTAGAGACTGGGGTGAGCCGAGATCACACCATTCCACTCCAGCCTGGGCAGCAAGAGCGAAATTCTGTCTCAAAAATAAAAAAATAAAAAGTAAAAATCCTGCTATGTGCTGCCTACAAGAGACTCACTTTAGCTTTAAGACACACACAGGCTGAAAGTAAAGGGGTGGAAAAAGATATTCCACTCAAATGGAAGCCAAAAGAGAGCGGAGGTAGCTATACTTATATTGGGTACAATAGACTTTAAGTTAAAAACTGTCACAAGAGTCAAAGAAAGTCGTCATATAATGAATGATAAAAGAGTCAGTTCACCAAGAAGGTATTACAATTGTGAATATACATATACCCAACATTGGAACACCTAAATATATAAAGCAAATAGCAACAGAACTGAAAGGAGAAATAGAAGACATTCAACCTTGGATAGATCATCCAGACAGAAAATCAATAAACAAACAGCATTCAGTGAAATACTAGCAAGCTGAATTCAATAGCATATTAAAAGGATCATACACTATGATAAGTGGGATTTATCCCTGGGATGCAAGAACAGTCTGACATATACAAAAGAATAAGTGAAGTACATCACATTAACAGATAAAGGATAAAAAATATACGATCATTTTAATATATGCAGAAAACACATCTGACAAAATTCAATATCTTTTCATGATTAAAAACTCTTAACAAATTAATTATAGGGGAATGTACCTCAACATAATAAAAGTCATATATGACAGCCCACATCTAACATCATATTCAACAGAGGAAATGTGAAAACTGTTCCTCTAAGAACAGGAACAACTCAAGTCTGCCCACTCTCACCACTTCTATTCAAAATAGTACTGGAAGTGTTTGCCAAAGCAATTAGGCAAGAAAAATAGATAAAAGAAATTCAAATTGGAAAGAAGTTAAATTGTATGTTAGCAGATTATATGATCTTATATACAGATAATCCTAAATACTGTTAGAACTAATACACATCTTCAGTAAAGTTGCAGGATACGAGATCAACATATAAAATGCAGTTGCATTTCTATGCACCAACAACAAACTACCCAAAGAAGAAATTAATAAAATGGCCTCATTTACAATGGCATCAAAAAAATAAAATACTTAGGAATAAATTTAACCAAGGAGGTGAAAGATCTGTACCTTGAAACTATAAAACATTGATGAAAAAAATTGAAGAAGATACAAGTAAGTTAAAAGATATACCATATACATGGACTAGAAGAATTAATATTGTTAAATTGTCCATACTCCAAAGCAATCTGCTGATTCAATGAAGTCCCTATAAAATTTCAATGGCAGTTTTTACAGAAATAGAAAAAAACAATCCTAAAGTTCATATGGAAGCATCAAAGACCCGAAATTGCCAAAGCAGTTTTGAGAAAGAACAAAGTTGGAGGAACCACACTCCTTGATTTCAGACTATATTACAAAACTATGATTATTGAAGAAGCATGGTACTAGCACACAAACAGACATCAACAAATAAAACACAATGGGGAGCCCAAAAATACATTCATGCATTTATAGTCAACTAATCTTTCACAAGGACACCAAGAATACACAATGCAAGAAAGGACAGACTCTTAATAAAGGCTGCAGGGAAAACTGGATATCCATCTGCAAAAGAATCAAACTGGATCCTACTCTTACACTATATAAAAAAATGAACTCAAATTGGATTAAAGACTTAAACATAAGACCTGAAACTGTAAACCTCTTAGAAGAAAATATAGGAGAAAAGATTTTTGACATTGGGCATGGCAAAAACACCAATAGCACAGGCAACAAAAACAAAAACAAGTGGATTCCTCAACTTAAAAAGCTTTTGCATAGTACAGGAAACAGTCAACAAAATGAAGAGGCAACCTATGGAATGAAGAACGTATTTTCAAATCACATATCTGATAAGGGTTAACACTTAAAATATGTAAGGAACTCACACAACTCAATAGCAAAACAAAAACAATTAAAAACACAAATAGCCTGATTAGAAATGGACAAAGGACCTGAGCCGACAGTTTTCCAGAGAAGACATACAAATGGCCAACAGGTATATAAAAAGGTGTTCTACATCACTAATCATCAGAGAAATGCAAATCAAAGTCACAATGAGATATCATCTCACACCTGTCAAGATGATCGTTACAGATTGAGCATCCCTACTCTGAAAATCCAAAATATAAAATGTTTCAAAACCTGAAAGTTTTTGAGTGTTAGCATGTCACCACAAGTGGAAAATTCCATATCTGACCTGATGTGATTGGTCATAATGAAAATGCAGGCACACAGCACACAGTTTATTCAGTATCCCCAAGGGGGAAAACCGCCCGAAGCCCCCTTCAGCTGTGATATAACTTTTCTGCACATGTCCAGATTTCCCCATGTAATCACATCCACCAAGGGTTATAAAATGGCGTAACCCATTTTTAAAACGGTGTGCAGGCCAGATGCACCAATTTCAGGTTCTCCACAGTGCCGCACATGGGGTCAATACCTATGTGCATTACTCCCTGTGGGATTCCTTTTTGCTTATTCTCTGCTCTGTGGTGTAAAGATATTATTGAAAATGTCAAAAAGCCTTACAGATACTCCTGTGGGTAACAGTGGTGAGAAAAAGAGGACTCAGTTATGTTTATCTATAGCACAGAAAATCCAGCTATTGGAGAAACGGGACAGCAGGGTAAGTATGAAATGTCTTACAGAAGAGTATGGTGTTGGAATGACCACCATAGATGACCTGAAGAAACAGAAGGATAACTGACAAAGTTCTATGCTGAAAGCGATGAACAGAAGTTAATTAAAAAAATAAAACAGAAAAACAGGCTGGGTGTGGTGGCTCATTCCTGTAATCCCAGCACTTTGGGAAGCCAAGGCAGGTACATCACTTGAGACCAGGAGTTTGAGACCAGCCTGGCCAACATGGTGAAACCCGATCTTTACCAAAAACACAAAAATGAGCTGAATGTGGTGGCACACACCTGTAATCCCAGCTACTCTGGAGCCTAAGGCACAAAAGTCACCTGAACCTGGGAGGTGGAGGTTGCCGTGAGCCAAGACCGTACCACTGCACTCCAGCCTGGGTGACAGAGTGAGATTCTGTCTCAAAAAAACAAAACAAAACAAAAAAACAGGCCAGAGGCAGTGGCTTACACCTGTAATCCCAGCACTTTGGGAGACCGAGGCAGGCAGATCACAAGGTCAGGAGATCAAGACCATCCTGGCCAACATGGTGAAACCCCGTCTCTACTAAAAATACAAAAAAAATTAACTGGGCATGATGGTGCACGCCTGTAGTCCCAGCTACTCGGGAGGCTGAGGCAGGAGAATTGCTTGAGCCCAGGAGGGGGAGATTGCAGTGAGCCGAGATCGCACCACTGCACTACGGCCTGGACAACAGTGCAAGACTCCGTCTCAAAAAAAAAAAAATTAGCTGGGTGTGGTGACGTGTGCTTATAATCTCAGCTACTCAGGAAGTGGGACGATTGCTTGGGCCGGAGAGGTGGAGGTTGCAGTAAACCGAGATTAAGCTACTGCATTCCAGTCTGGGTGACATAGACACTGTCTCAAAAAACAAAATAAACAAACAAACAACAACAACAAAAAATAGTGCACAAAATAATAATGAAGATCTTGATCATGTATTGAAAGAGTGGGATCAAAAGTGCTGCAGTAAATACTGGCTACTGATCATGAAACAAGCAAAGATCTATCACGGTGAACTGAAAATTGAAGGGAACTATGAATGTTCAACAGGCTGGTTGTAGAAATTTAAGAAAAGACAGCATTACATTTTTAAAAATTTGTGGTGATAAAACATCTGCTGATCATGAAGTAGCAGAGAAATTAATTGACAAGTTTGCCTGAGTCATCACTAATAAAAATCTGATGCCAGAACAAGTCTGTAGCTGATGAAACATCACCGTTTTGGCATTATTGGCCCAGAAAGACACTGACTACAGTTGATGAGACAGGAATTAAGGATACCAAGGATAGGCCGAGAATGGTAGCTTACACCTGTAATCCCAACACTTTGGGAGGCTGAGGTGGGCAGATCACCTGAGGTCAGGAGTTCGAGAACAGCCTGACCAACGTGGTGAAACGGCATCTCTACTAAAAATACAAAAAAAATTAGCAGGATGTGGTGTCGCATGCCTTTAGTACCAGCTACTCAAGAGGTTGAGGCACGAGAATTGCTTGAACCTGGGTGGCAGAAGTTGGCAGTGAGCTGGGATCACACCATTGCACTCCAGCCTGGGTGACAGAACAAGACTCTGCCTCAATTTAAAAAAAAGAAAAAAAAGATGCCAAGGTAGAGTAACTGCTGGGAGGTACTAATGCAGCAAGCATCCATGAGTATAAACTTGCTGTGATTGGCAAAAGCTTGCATCCTCCCCGTTATCAAGGAGAGCTCTTAGCAGTCCACTGTATGTTTACAAGAAGGCACGGATCATCAGGGACATCTCTTATGATTGGTTTCACAAACATTTTGTACCGGTAGCCAGTGCTCATGGCAGGGAAGCTGGAATGCATGATGATGTAAGACTGTTATTCCTTGATAACTGTTCTGCTCGTTCTCCAACTGAAGGTCTCACAAAAAATAATGTTTATGCCAGGTACTTTCCCTCAGATGTGACTTCATTAATTCCATGTGACCAGGGTATCCTTAGTAAATATAAAAACACTGCATTGAACAGAATGCTAGCAGCAGTGAACAGAGGCATGGGTGCAGAAGTTTTTCAAAAGGAGGTGACACAAAGGATGCCACATATACTGTTGCCAGAGCTTGGAACACAGTGACTAAAGACATAGTTGTGCGTGCCTGGTGCGACCTCTGGCCTTTGACTATGTTCAGTGCTGATGAGGAACAAGGTGGTGACTTCGAAGAATTGTGTATCAAGTGAGAAAGAATTGGTGTTAAGTGAGAAAGAAATGGCATCTGACCTTCTTTCACGTGCAAAAAATATACCTTCAGAGTCTGCCGGTAAGCTGGAAGAAGTATTTATCAAAGGGGCTTTGACATAGATAATAAGGCTCCAGTTGTTTACTCACTGGCTGACGGTGAAATAGCCAAATGGCTCCAAATCAAAGTGATTGTGATAATAGTGGCGATGAAGATGACATTGTTAACATTTTTTGCATAAAAAATATCTATAGATGGCATGGTGAAAATGCATGATGGGCTTATTAAAGGACTTAAGCAGCATGCATTCATAACGGAACAAGAAATCATGTCTGTTTATAAAATCGAAAAGACATTTCTTTCTTTTTTTTTTTTTTGACAGAGTTTTGCTCTTGTTGCCCAAGCTAGGGTGCAATGGCACAATCTTGACTCACTGCAACCTCTGCCTCCTGGGTTCAAGCAATTCTTCGGCTTCACCCTCCTGAGTAGCTGGGATTACAGGCACGTGACAGCATGTCCTGCTAATTTTTTTGTGTTTTTAGTAGAGATGCAGTTTCACCATGTTGGCCAGGCTGTTCTCGAACTCCTGATCTCAGGTGATCTGCCCGCCTTGGTCTCCTGAAGTGCTGGGATTACAGGTGTGAGCCACTGCACCCGGCCAAAAAGACACTTCTAAGACAAAAACTGTTTTTGGCTGGGTGCAGCTGCTCATGCCTGTAATCCCAGCACTTTGGGAGGCCGAAGCAGGAGGATTGCTTGAGCCAGGAGTTCCAGACCAGCCTGGGCAACATGCTGAGACCCCGTCTCCACAAAAATAAGAAATAAAAAATTTAAAAATTAGCAGGGCATGGTGTTGTGTGCCTGTAATCTCAGCTACTTGGGAGGCGGAGGCAGGAGGACTGCTTGAGCCTGTGAGGTCAAGGCTTCAGTGAGCCATGTTCACACCACTGCCTTTCAACCTGGGCAACACAGTAGTGAGACCCTGTCTCAAAAAGAAAAAAATGGTATGTCATATTTTTTACCCTTAAGTACTTATGTGTGAATAAATGTAAGGAAATGATTGTTTAATTAGTAGCATATAAATTCAGATTCAGACATGACAGTGATGCCAAACAACCACAGATTGTCCACATTGGTGGCTGAGATCGTGGCACCTTTGCTTTCTGATGGTTCAGTGTACACAAATTTTGTTTCATGCACAAAATTATTTAAAACATTGTATAAAATTACCTTCAGGCTTTGTGTGTAAAGTATATGTGAAACATACATGAATTTTGTGTTTAGATTTGGGTTCCATTCCCAAGATATCTCATTATGTATATGCAAATATTCCAAGCTTTATGTCCAGTTTTTATAATTTTTCAGGGTTTTCTTTTTTCTTCTTAATGCTTAGTCCATTACTTGTGCTCTTGCCTATTTGTAAGAGCTAAGAGTTAGAACAACCTTTTAAAATAAAGCTTGGAATATTTGCAAATACATAATGAGAAATCTTGGGAATTATTTTAAATCCAAAATGCTTCTGGTCCTAAGCATTTCAGATAAGGGACACTTAACTTGTATTTTTTTAAGAAAAATAAGTGTCGGTGAGGGTGTAGAGAAAAGGGAACCCTTATGTGTACTGTTGGTGGGGATATAAGTTGGTATAGCCATTGTGGAAAACAGTGTGAAAGTTTCTCAAAAAATTAAATATAGAAGTACCATATAATCCAGCAATCCCAGTTCTAGGTATTTGTCCAGAGGAATTGAAATCAAGGTCTTGAAAAGTTGCCTGCACTCCTATTTTCAGTGCAGTATTGCTCAAAATAGCAAAGATATGAAAATAACCTAAATGTCCATCAACAAGGAATGAATAAGGTTGGGCGCGGTGGCTCACTCCTGTAATCCCAGCACTTTGGGAGGCTGAGACCGGTGGATCACTTGAGGTCAGGAGTTCCAGACCAGCCTGGCCAACATGGTGAAACCCCATCTCTACTAAAAATACAAAAATTAGCTGGGCATGCTGGTAGATGCCTATAATCCCAGCTACTTGGGAGGCTAAGGCAGAAGAATCACTTGAACTCGAGGTGGAGGTTGCAGTGAGCTGAGATCGTGCCACTGCACTCCAGCCTGGGTGACAGAGCGAGACTCAGTCTCAGAAAAACACACCAAAAAAACCGCAAAACAATGAATGAATAAAGAAAATGTGGTGCATACATATACAATGAAATCTTATCCCACCTTAAAAAAAAATCTTGTCATTTGCAACAGCATGGATAGGCCTGGGATTACGGGCATGTGCCACCATGCCCATTATGCTAAGTGAAATAAGCCAGACACAGAAAGACAAATCTGTAAGATATCACTTGTATGTGGAGCCTAAAATAGTCAAACTCATAGAAACAAAGAAAAGAATGATAGTTATCAGGTGCTGGGGGAAGGGGAAAATCAGAAGATGTTAGTCAGAGGGTGCAAAGTTTCAGCTATGCAAGATGAATGAGTTCTAGAGATCTAATATAAAGCCTGATGACTATAGCTAACAATACTGTACCATATGCTTGGAATTTGCTAAGAAGGTAGATCTCAAGTTTTCTCACCATGCACACAAAATGTGTAACTATGTGAGGTGACAGATATGTCAATTGTCTTTATGGCAGTGATTATTTCACAATGTGTATCTGAATCAAGTGGTATACCTAAAAATATACAATAAAAGGATAAAATGATGCTCTCAGAATAGGCAAATAAATAAATAAATCCTTTTTTTTTTTTTTTTCTTGAGACAGAGTTTTGCTTTTTTTGCCCAGGCTGAGGTGCAATGGTGCGATCTCAGCTCACCACAACCTCCACCTCGTAGGTTCAAGCGATTCTCCTGCCTCAGCCTCCCGAGTGGCTGGGACTACAGGCATGTGTCACCATGCCTGACTAATTTTGTATTTTTAGAAGAGATGGGGTTTCTCCGTGTTGGTAGTACACCTAAAAATATACAATAAAAAGGCTGGTCTTGAACTCCCGACCTCAGGTGATCTGCCTGCCCCTGCCTCCCAAAGTGTTGGGATTACAGGCATGAGCCACTGCGCCCAGCCATAAATAAATACTTTTTAAAAAGAATACACAGGTAGGGGGAAAAAAAGCCTATACTAATCCATTGAGCAAATGTAGCTTTTTTAAAAAAATTATGCTCATCATCATAAATAAATGAAGCTTTTAAGCTTTAAAAACAAATTGTGCCAGGTAATCGTTTCCTCTTAAAAAAATTTTAAAATTATGAAATAAAACATATCTAGAAAAGAAAAGTCAGCCATCGGATTTTCGGATAAGGTCATTTTGATTAACTTATTTCAGCATTAGGGTCCAGTTTTTATAATTTTTCAAGTTTTTCTTTTTTCTTCTTAATTAATGCTTAGTCCATTACTTGTGCTCTTGCCCATTTGTAAGAGCAAAGAGTTAGAACAATCTAAATATCAAATAATTTATGGGTTACTTAAACAAATTTTGGCCACTTACTGAACCGAATGTATGGAGTGATCCCAGCTTTGTAAAAATTAATTATACCTTGGAAGGGATCCACAGCAAGGTGTGACCAGTGGTTCTGTCTGAGAATGTGGGGTTGTGGGTGTTCTTTTCCGACTTATGTTTTTATTTGGCTCATTTGTAAATTTTTCTATAGGAGTGCACATTGCTATTTTAATAAGAAAAATAGAAATAAGAACAATAATGATAAATAATAGCTAATATTAAACACCATATACCAGTGTGTCAAATGCTTGATATAAATCACTTGTTGGCTGGGTGCAGCAGCTCATGCATGTAATCCCAGCAGCAACATAATCTAGACACCATTATTACTTTTAAAAATAAAGCTTTATTTTTAGAATAGATGTATAGAAAAGTTGCAAAAACAGCACATAGACGTCCCATATTCTGCCTCACACCCAGTTTCTTCTATTGTTAGCATCTTACATTAATAGGATATGTTTGTGTATCAGTCCATTCTCACACTGCTATGAAGAAATACCTGAGACTGGGTAGTTCACAAAGAAAAGAAGTTTAGTTAACTCACAGTTCCGCAGAGCTGGGGAGGCCTCAGGAAACTTACCATCATGGCGGAACGCGCCTCTTCACAGGGCGGCAGGAGAGAGAATGAGTGCAAGCAGGGGAAATGCCACACGCTTATAAGACAATCAGGTCTTGTGAGATTTGTTCATTATCACAAGAACAGTATGGGGAAAACTACCCCCATGATTCAATTACCTCCACCTGGTCCCTCCCACAATACATGGGAATTCAAGATGGGATTTGGGTGGAAACACAGCCAAACCATAACAATTTGTTACAACTAACGTCCGTCTTTCAGACTTGCTTAGCATTTTTTTTTTTACCTGAATGTCCTTTTTCCGTTCTAGGATTCTATCCAGGAGACCATGTTGCATTTCGTTGTCATGTCTCCATAGGCTCCTCTTGGCTGTGCCAGTTTCTCAGACATTCCTTGTGTTTGATGTCCTAAACCGTTTTAGGAAGTGCTGTCAGACATTTGGTGGAAGTTCCTTGATTATGGTTTGTTTGGTATTTTTCTTATGATTAGACAGAAGTTATGGGTTTGGGGGAGGAAGGCCACAGAAGTGGGGTGTCATTCTCATGAATCATACGGAAGACATGTTATGAGAACAACTTCTCACTAACGATGCTAGCCTTGGTCAGCAGGGTGAGGTCGTGTTTGCCAGCTTTCCACCGTAAGGGTATCCTTTTGCCCCTTTCCATACTGTAGTAGCTGGAAGGAAGTCACTGGCGCAGCCCACGCTTCAGGAGTAGGGAGTTACACTCCACCTCCTTGAGCATGGAGTATCTACCTCCATATTTGGAGTTTCTCTTCACAGATTTGTCTATTCTCTCTCACTGATTAACTTACTTTACTCAATCATTTATTAGTGTCAGTATAACTCATGGATCTTTACGTCATATGTTGGGTTATCATCCAGTACTGCCTTATGTATTTCGTTGCTCAAATTGTTCCGGCTTTGGCCACTGGGAGCTCCGTCAGTGGGCTCCTGCGTTCCTTTGGCCCCATCATCATTATGATTCACCTTCTGCAAATGAGAAAACTAAGTAGAGAAAAGCTAAGCAACAGCCCAAGGGTCACACTGCTAGTAAGTGAGTGTCTGTTTCTAAGTTTGGGGCAGCAGATGTGACCTCTGTACTCCAATACCTCCTCTAAAAAAATTACACACCTATAATCCCAGCTACTCAGGAGGCTGAGGCAGGAGAATCGCTTGAACCCAAGAGGTGGAGGTGGCATTGAGCTGAGATTGTGCCACTGCACTCCAGTCTGGGTGACAGCGAGACTCCATCTCAAAAAAAAAAAAATACATCCAGATGTGGTGGCTCATGCCTGTAATCCCAGCATTTTGGGAGGCTGAGGCAGGTGGGTCACGAGGTCAGAAGATCAAGACCATCCTGGCCAACATGGTGAAACCCCATCTCTACTAAAAATATAAAAAACTTAGCGGGGCATGGTGGTGCACACCTGTAGTCCCAGCTGCTCGGGTGGCTGAGGCAGGAGAATTGCTTGAACCCAGGAGGCGGAGATTGCAGTGAGCCGAGATCGCGCCACTGCACTCCAGCCTGCGCAACAGTGTGAGACTCTGTCTCAAAAAAAAAAAATTACAGCAAAAAACAAAAACAAAAATTAAAAGAAATCAAATATTACACAGACACACACACACACACACACACACACACACATGCGTGCTTCTTTTAGGACTTTCAAACTTTTCTAATTTATCTTAATCTGTAAACTTTGGCTATGGTTTTCTTCCGTGCCTGTGTGTGTGCGTGTGTGTGCATGCGTGCATGCGTGTGTTTGTGTGTGTGTGTGCCTCTAGTGTTCTTCCATGAATCCTTATTGTTAGATTTTTCATTCATTCCAATAAAGGCTTTATTGTTGGACATTTCGGTTATTCCAAATTTTTGCTAATTTACACAATACAGAGAAAAATAATCAGCTACAAAAGAATCAGAAGTTTAAAAGTAGATTTAAAACACCCTCAGAAGGCTGGGCATAGTGGCTCACGCCTGTAATCCCAGCACTTTGGGAGGCTGAGGTGGGCAAATCACATGAGGTCAGGAATTCAAGACCAGCCTGACCAACATGGTGAAACCCTGTCTCTGCTAACAAGACAAAAAATTAGCTGGGCATGATGGCACATGTCTGTAATCCCAGCTACTTGGGAGGCTGAGACAGGAGAATCTCTTGAATCTGGTAGGCGGAGGTTACAGTGAGCTGAGATCGCGCCACTGCACTCTAGCCTGGGCAACAAGAGGGAAACTCCGTCTCAAACAAAAAAAAGAAAAGAAAAAACACCTGAGAAGATGGACGTAAATGCTTAAAGGCATCAAAGGTTCCAAAACCACTTCATAAGGTACTAAAAATATGAATATTTCAAAACAGCAGCTGCAGATATTAGTTTTCATCACTTCACAAGGCCATGCTTCTGATCAAACTGCCTTTTTTTTTTTGAAAGAGGATCTCACTGTTGCCCAGTGGAATGTAGTGGTACAATCAAGGCCCACTGCAGCCCCAACCTCCTAGGCTCAAGTGATCCTTCTATCTCAGCCTCTCCAGGCTGGGATTACAGGCACATGCCACCACACTCAGCTAATTAAAAAAAATTTTTTTTTAGAAATGGGATCTTGCTATACTGTCCAGGCTGGACTCAAACTCCTGGGCTGAAGCGATCCTCCCACCTTAGCCTCCCAAAGTGTTGGGATTACAGGCATGAGCCATGGCACCCAGCCTCAACCTGCTTTTGGCCAAGACACGGAGCCCACTTGCTCCAGTACATCACTCCCTGCGCTAACCTCTAGGCATGAGACCTGGGTGCATGTCCAGACTCACTAGGCCTCCTGCTCCCTCTGTCTGAGAGCTGCAAAGGAAAGCAGGGCCCCAGATAGGAGGCTCCACACACTGCCCTGCACCATCTTGCCAGCCAGTCCATTTCTGCGCTCCAAGCACACCAGTTGTCTGAAACTAGAGAGTATGTGCTCCCTGGGATCCACACTCCATTCTCTCGGCCCAGCCTTAGCCCCTCCCAACCTGCCAGCCCAGCTGAGGCCCTCAGCACACACAGCAGGGACCCCACGAGGTGCTGCTGCCCGGCCTTAGTGCCTTCCACAAGCCTGTCCCAGACCTCATCTCCCTGACCCTCACAATAACCCTGTTTAGAACCTGTGTCCAATGGACAGAAGAGGAAACAGGCACAGAGGCAAAATGGCCGGGTTAGAGGCAGAGTCTAACAAAGCTAGAGCCTGCGCCTCTCCCTTTACATCCAGTGCTTCTGCCCACCCTCTTGCTGCGTCCGGTCTCTGCTCTCGTCTCCCCAGTAGGAGATGCTGACTCAAGACACTCCCTGCCCCTTGCCAGGCTTGGGTTGGTACCTGGGGCATCTCTTCAAAGGCAGTCATCTCCTTGCATCTGCCAACAAAAAAGGCAGCAGCAGAGAGCTGAGGGGTTCGAAGCCTCTCCCCTCTGACAACAGTGTCACAGACAGGACCAAAGTCGATATGAAGCACGAGGGGAAAACCAACACCGGGCCGCCACCCTGGCTGCACAGGCACAGCCCAGGAAGCCCAGAGCAAGGTTTCCCAAACTTGACACCGTGGACACGTGGGCCTGAGCGTTCCATGTTGTGGGGGCTGCCCTGTGCACTGTAGGATAGTCAGCAGCATCTCTGGCCTCTACCCGCTAGATGCTGGTGACAGCTTGTGTAAACCAAATATGTCCCCAAACACTGCCAGACATCCCCTGGGGTCCAAAATCACCCATTTATGAACTCTTGGTCTCGTATTTCCAGGACAGAGTCTATTTTAGCTGCATTCTTTTCAAGAAAGGTATTCAATATTTAATGTTATGGATAATTATTATTTGTTTTAGAACAAATTGAACTAATCATTGTTGAATAGAAATCAATTGGTTACTAATTAGCTGACTGCAGGTTGGAAATAATCTGGTGAGAAATAAGATGATTAATATTACTGTGGGTGGAACTAGAAAAGTCCTTTAAAAGTTCAGCTGAGGCCTGAACTTTATCAGGTCTGCTGTCCTGATTTAGGATTTTAAAATACAATCACGGCCTGGTGCAGCTCACCCCTGTAATCCCAGCACTTTGGGAGGCTGAGGCAGGCGGATCATGAGGTCAGGAGTTCTAAACCAGCCTGGCCAAAATGGTGACACCCTGTGTCTACTAAAAATACAAAAATTAGCCAGGTGTGGTGGCACACGCCTATAGTCCCAGCTACTCAGGAGGCTGAGGCAGAAGAATCCCTCGAACCAAGGAGGCGGAGGTTGCAGTGAACTGAGATTGTGCCACTGCACTCCAGCCTGGCCACAGAGCGAGACTCCATCTCAAAGAAAAAAAAAACCATCCCCAGGCACACATTCACATAGAAGACAGTTACTCTCTTCTAGGCTGGAAGAGCAGCTGAGGCCTGAACTCTTGCTCTCTGCCCAAAGGCCTGACATGCTGGGGATGCCTAAGTCAGTGCCCAGCCAGCCTTAGGAAGGGGTCTAGTGGCTAACCCAGAGGTGCCAGGTGATCTCTGGCTAAGGCACAGACCTTCTGACAATGTCTCAATGTCTCTGCCCACTGTCCACATACACCTTCCCCATTCCAGGACTTGGCCCATGAAAACAAAATGGGTGCCCATAGAATAGCATGTGCCTGGTGACTTCAGCTCCAGAGGCCTGAGTGAGCAGAGGGCAGAACCTCCCCCATGCACCCCCACACCCACCATTCTCAACATGGGGGATGTGTTCGCCGGGGGTACTGGGTTAGCGTTGAGTCTTCAGGCCAGAGCAGAAACACCACTTACGCAAAGGATCAATATATTTGTCCAAGTTGCAGAAGCTCTTAATCAGCCTTTACTCTTCAGAAAGATGGTGGAATGGAGAGGGTGGGGAGCTGTTTCAGGAGCTTCTCCTGAAGGAGAGCTTTAAATAGACCAGGCGACTTCTGGCAGCCAGGGCATGAGGCTCTAGGAGTGGAGAGAACTGAGTTGGTGAATCACTGGCCACGGGCAGGGAGGAAGCTGTGCGGCCCTTCTCACGCCCTCCTAGTTCAAGTCCTCTGGCTGTGGATTCCCGCCTAGGCCTGGAATGGAGATCCAGCCCAGCACGTTCAGACTCAGTAGTTCAGGATGGAGCTCGGATGACTTTAACGTTTTTTTTTTAAACTGATATTTGTTTTCCATCAACCTTACTTCCATGTTGTTTAAGAGCCTGTGCAAGAACAGCTTAAGACCATTCAGTGGTTGTTCCTACCCATTCAGTGGCCTGACAGTGAAAGCTACGGACCACGCTTCCGTGGCAGACTGAGCTCTCCAGTCTTCAGTAGGGAACTGCTGGATTGGCACAGAGGGCAGCTGCAGCCTGAACTCTTGCCCTCTGCCCAAAGGCCTGGCATGTGGGGGTGTGGTCAGACCAGTCCTTTGTCCGTTTTGTAATTATTTTTCTTTTTGTTGTTAAGTTATAGAAATTTTATATTTTTGATGTTAAATTTGTCATCTATGCTTTTAGAGTCATATTTTTTAAACCATTGCCAAATTTAAGGTCATGAAGATTTGCCCCTGTGATTTCTTCTAAGAGTTTTGCAGTTTAGGTCTTTGATGTATTTGGGGGTTAATTTTGTATATCATGTAAGGTAAGCATTCAACACATGAATCCCTTCCCCAACTGCCACCCTCCAAATCCTTTCTCAACCAATGCGTTGTCTACAGTGTCCCATCCAGGAGACGGAAATGTGGGCATCCAGTTTTCCCAGCACCACTTGTTGAAAAGACTATCCTTCCCATATTGAATGGTCTTGGCACCCTTGCAAAAACCTCGTTTGGATTGATGATTCAGTATGACAAGTGGAGTCAATGACCAGAGACCCTTTCAACCACGGAGAGCTGGTAACGGATGTTGTCTGAGAGTGCGGCCAACCCGGCCTCCCATGCAATCCTCTCTGGCAGTTGCTGCAAGGGGTGCTGGGAATGATATGGCTGTCACCAGGAATCTACTCCTCCAAGGGAGGTCTTAACTCAGCACTTTAAAAGGAGGCAGGGTGGTTTTCTGGGACGAGATGACGGATGTGCGTTTGAATCCTGACTGTGTCTCTAGCCCTGTGGTACTGGTAAGTTGCCTTATCTATCCAGGCCTCATCTGTGCAATGGGAAAGTCGAGTAGCTGGCCACATACAATCAGTCTGCCCTGTCCCTGCTCCGGTGGCAGTACTCCTCACAGCTCTGTCTCATCTTCTTTGTGCAGGAGGGGGCACATGACCTGGCCTCGCCAAATATGGTTGTCTTTTCCTGTGCCCTAAGTAGATATTGGACCCTCATGGGAGCCAACCCGTCCCCTGAGATAGGTTGCTCTATGCACAGAAAGCAGCCTCCCTCTTCCTCTGGGAATTAGGGCTTTGCAGGCCATTTGAGCCTAGGCTGCCCTAGGCACTTTTTCCTGATGCCTGGGGAGGATGTGCCTGAGAGCTGAGCCAATACAGAGGGAAGTCCGGCTAAGAGCTGGAGCCAGTAAGAGACAGCCCAGCCTTATTTGACTCCCTGGAACCAGCTATGCCTGAAGTCTACACCTGCTTTTATCAATTATGTAGAGTAATACATTCCCTTTTTGGCTTAAGCTAATTGGAGTCGGGCTTTTGTCAGTAGGAGCTACAAGAGCCCTGACCAGTACATATTTCTCCAGAGCAGTTGTATGGATTAAGACAAATCAGACCAGGCGCAGTGGCTCATGGCTATAATCCTAGCACTTTGGGAGGCCCAGGCAGGAAGACTGCTTAAGTCGAAGAGTTTGGGACTAGCCTGGGCAACATGGTGAAAGCTCAGTTTCTACAAAAAAAAAAAAAAAAAAAAAAGGAAAAAAAGAAAAAAAAATAGCTGGACATAATGGCATGCACATGTAGTCCCAGTTACTCGGGAGGCTTTGGTGGGAGGATCACCTGAGCCCAGGAGGTTGAGACTGCAATGAGCTGTGATCTTGTCACTGCACTCCAGTCTAGGTGAGAGAGAGAGAGAGAGAGAGAGAGAGAGAAATATTGCGAAGTACTATGAAGTCAGTGTGCATTTTGAGAGAGACCAGCAAGCCTGGTTTTCTGGTGTGGTCACACCGACAACAGTGGCGGAGGAGAATGGGTTGTTTGTATGGGTGGGGGAGGGAGATGGGCATATGATCCCAGGGGTCAATCCAGGTGTTTCCCTGGGATTGTTCTAAGTAGAACAGCAGAGCCATTTCCTTCCCTTTTGAGCCACGAAGCTGGATTTCTGTAACTCACAGCTGCCTGCAGCCAAGCCCCCTGCCACATGAAGAAGCCCATCTGTGGCAGGAGAGAATGATGCCAACACACAGAGGAAAGAAATGAGAGAAGAAGCAGGGAGAGAGACAGAGACAGAGAGAGCGGGTGCCGGGGCATGTGTCTCTGGCTCCCAGCATTCTGAAGGCAGCTGCCCCTCCCCTGTACTCCCCAGGTCCTGTGCAAGCCAATACACTGCCCTTTTGCTTCAGCTTGAGTTGGATTTCTGCCTTTATGACAGAAGGATTCCTGACTAACATGTCCAGAGGCCAGCTGAGGTGAAGCCATAAAAGGCCCGCTGGGTCGGCTGGACAGCCAGGACTGTGACCCTCATTCCTGGCATGGGAAAGGCCGACAACCTTCCCGGCTGAGCAGCGCTCACATCTGGGTATCCAAGGCAGATGGAGACCTGGGTGGGGACAGACAGGGCTGACGCAGGGCACTGACACATGAATCCCCTTCCCAGTTGCCACCCTCCAAATCCTTCCTCAACCACTGCATTGTCTACAGTGTCTCATCCAGGAGATGGAACTGTCGTGATGATGACATGGCTAACTAACCTGTTTCCCCAGCTCTTGCCCAGTTTGAGGGAGGAGGCCCAGTTCTTCTCTGCTGGTCTGATGAGGGTGAGAGCATGGGTTGTCCTGAGCCCCCAAGGCCAACTTGATAGGTGGAGAAATGTCCAGGCGGGAGGCCCCGGTGATGCTCGGTTTACCTCCCTGTGGCCTCGGTCACACTTGGTCCATTTCCATGAGAACTCACCACGTTCTGGCCTGTGTACCTGGCATGGCATCCTACATTCCTTCACTCATGTTACTTAACAAACATTCATTGAGCACCTAGATATGCCAGAAAATGTTCTAGGACCAATGATAGAACCATGAACAAAGCTCCATTCTAGTGAGGGGAAGCAATAAACAAAATAAGTAAAACAGTCTCAGCACATCTGATATCAACAACCAGAAGCCGGGAGGAAGGGAGTGGAGAGGCTGAAAGTGGGCTCCTGTTTTCCATCAGATAGCCAATGATGGCCTCTCCAAGAAAGAAGTCAGGGACCAAGGAGGAGTGTGGCTGGCACATTCAAGAAATGGCAAGGAATTGCTGGTGGGAGGGTACCATGGTAACCAGTTTGGTGGTTCCTCAAAAAGCACTTTGATAAAAAGTTATCACTTTGATAAGTGCTAACTGGTAAGTTCCTCAAAAAGCTAGCATTAACTGCTTTGGATGCTGGTGGGGAAAAAAGAGTTATCATTTGCCCCAGCAATTCCACTCTTAGACATACCCAACAGACATGAAAACATATATTCACACAAAGACTTGGACATGAATGTTCAGAGCAGTATTATTCATAATAGTCAAAAGCGGAAACAACCCAAATGCCCATCAACTGATGATGAAGAAATAAGAGGTGAATAGCCTCATGATGGAATTTGGCTGAGCTGTACAAAGGATAACAGTATCAATACGTGCTACGACATGGGTAAGCCTTGAAAACATTAAGCTAAGTGGAAGAAGCCAGTCACAAAAAGGCACAGAGTGTATGATTCTATTGATATGAAATGTACAGAATGGGCAAATCCACAGAAACAGAGGGCGGCTTCGTGGTTGTCAAGGGCTGGGGAGTGACAGTGGTGATTGTTGCACAATCTGGTAAATATAGTAAAAACTAATGGATTGTACCCTTTCATTGTACATTTTATGCAAATAATATCTCAATTTTTAAAAAGAAAGAAAAAATGGCAAGGAGTCCAGAGCGTGTGAGGGACAGAGGGAGGATTCCCCACACTTGACACTGCAGCCATCACTCAATGCATCCTTGCTGAAGTGCTATGAATGCAAGAACGGTTAACCCCTTCTTAACCTCCATCTTTCCACCCTGAGGAAGAGATCTGTGACTCCCAAAGGGGTGAGAGGGAGAGCAGCTCCCTCTGGGCGTGGCAGGTTCTGATGTCTGAACAGATGGGGACTGTCATACAAATCCCTCCTATGTCAGGGAAAAGACCAGCGAGGCAGGAAAGAAGAGGACACCTGAATCAAGGGGACCAAGACCAAGACTGGTGCAACCCCAGCCTCCATGTTCCCTTTCCCTGGGCCAACTCTTCGCTTTTCCCCACTGATAGAAACTGTCTTGGGTTCTCTGAAGTTCAGTTTTTCTGCCTGTGAATGGAGGAGAAGGGAAATTATCCCTCAGCCCTGGCCCAGAGCCTGATGGAGGAAGAAGTGGCAGGGCCCTTGTGTGATAGGCGTGGCGTGGGGGGAGACATCTGTGCCTCTGCAATGGTGCCCCTGGGACCCAGGCCAGAGTCTGGTCCCCCACCCCAGCTCGGATGGAAGCTGCCAGTACAGCACCTGGAAAGGCAGTGCATTAAGTCAGATGGGCCCCTCTCTCCCAGCAAAGTCCCAAGGGAGGGAGCCATGGGACAGGTCCGTTTCTGTCAGTGAGACAGGAGCACGGGGAAGACTTGGAACACAGCCGCTGTCCCGGGTTAGCTGTACTATGTGAGGGATCAGAGCACACAGAACACTGCCCGTTCCCCTACTCTAGGTGGCAATCAGGGCAGCCACATTTCCTCCTGCCCTTTGCAGAATAAGTAGATGAGTCTGTTTTACCATTGTTAAGCACAATTATTGGCATAAAAGAGGTTTTTAATACCCATTTTTAGACTGCATTCTAGCCTGGGCAATAGACCAAGAATCCCATTCTCTCTCCCTCTTTCTCTTCTTCTTTCTCTCTTACATTCTTTTTTTTTTCTTCTTTCACTCTTTCTTTTTTTCTCTCTTTTTCTTTCTTTCTAAAAAAACAAAAAACAAAAAACAAACAAACAAACAAAAAATTAAAAGACAGAAAGAAGTAGAAGAAGGAGGGGGAGGAGGAGGAGGAGGAGGGGGAGGAGGAGGAGGAGGAAGAAGAGGAGGAGGAAGAGGAGGAGAAGGAGAAGGAGAGAAAGAGAAGGAAAAGGAGAAGGAGAAAAGTGGTCTCTCACCACACACAGGGTCTGCTGGCACCTGATCTTGGGCTTACCAGCCTTCGGAATTGTGAGAAATAAATGCTTGTTATTTGAGCCATCCAGTCTATGATATATTTGCTATATTAGTCCAAACTGACCAAGATAAGGCCATACTCACTCAATTCTAATCAATAGGGTTCCAAAGATCCTAAGTATTGAAATAAGGCAATAAAAATAAATAAAATCTTCTCTATTTCCAGATGAATAACATAATTGTTTAGGTAGAAAATCTCAGGGAAGCTATAAAACAACTGCTAGAACTAACACATGAATTTAGTGAGATCACATACACAAGGGTAACATACAAAAATTAATTCGATATTTATATACTGATATAAAACAATTGGAAAATGAAGTCTAAAAAACAAGTTGAATTACAAAAGAATTAAAATAATATAATCATAGGAATAAATTTAACAAAAATCATGCAAGATACTTATACTGAAAACTATAAAACATTTCTGAATGAAATTGAAGAAGTCCTAAATAAATGGAAATAGATAAGACGTTCATGAATTGAAAGATACATAAATATTGAAATATCAATTCTCTCCAAATTGATCTATAAATTTAACTTAATCTCAGTTATAATCCCACAAAGATTATTTGGTGGCAATATATCAACTAATTTGAAAGTTATTTGGAGGCTAGGCATGGTGGCTCATGCCTGTAATCCCAGAACTTTGGGAGGGCAAGGCAGGCAGATCACCTGAGGTCAGGAGTTTGAGACCAGCCTGGCCAACATAACAAAACCATGTCTCTACTGAAAATATAAATAATTAGCTGGGTGTGACGGTGCACACCTGTAGTCCCAGCTACTTGGGAGGCAGAGGCACGAGAATCGCTTGAACTCAGGAGGTGGAGGTTGTGGTGAGCCAAAATTTCACCATTGTACTGTAGCCTGGGTGACAGAGTGAGACTTTGTCTCAAAAAAAAAAAAAAAAAGAAAGTTATTTGGAAATTCAAATGACTTAGAATATGCAAAGCAGTCCAGAAGATAAATTTGGAAGGTTTTCTTCCCTAACCTCAAGTAATTATAAGGGCAACAATGTATCAATGGAACAAAATAGAGAGCTCAGATACTTAATTTTCAATAGGAGCCCTGAAGTAATCCAATGGGGAAAGGTAAGTCTTGTCAACAAATAGAACTTGCACAACTGGATATCTATATGGAAAAATAAACCTTTACCCATTTCACATTATACCAAAAATTGATCTGAAATATATATTTTTAAAAACCTAAGCATAGCTGGGTACGGTGATTCATACCTGTGATCCCAGCTACTCAGGAGGCTGATGTGGGAAGATTGCTTGAACCTGGGCATTGGACACTGCAGTGAGCTATGGTGGTGTCACTGCACTCCAGTCCGGGCAACAGAGCAAGATCCCATCTCTAAAACAAAAACAAAAAACCCTAAACATGAAAGTTAAAACTGTAAAGCTTGCAGAGGAAAACATGCAGAGCAAGTGAAACTCTCATATATTGTTGGTGGTAGTGTAAAATGTCAAATTACTTTAAAACTATGGAGGCAGTAAAAAGATTAGAGTTAGAGGTGAGAAGGGAGGAATAGGCAGAACACAGAGTATTTTGGGGGCAGTGAAAATATGCCACATGATACTATAATGGTAGATACATGCCATTATACATTTGTCCAAATCCATAGAATGTACAACACCAAGAATGAATCCTGAGCTGAACTATGGACTGAGTGATAATGATGTCTCAGTATAGGTTTGTCGGTTGTAACAAATGGACCACTCTGGTAGATGCTGATGGTGGGAGGTGCTGTGTATGTGGAGGGCAGGAGATATATGGGAAATCTCTGTACCTTCCTCTCAGTTTTGCTGTGAACTTAAAACTGCTCTAAAAAAATTAAGTCTTGGCCAGGCACAGTGGCTCATGCCTGTAATCCTAGCACTTTGGGAAGCTGAGGTGGGTGGATTGCCTAAGGTCAGGAGTTGGAGAGCAGCCTGGGGTGAAACCCCATCTCTACTAAAAATACAAACTTAGCCAGGTGTGGTGGCGGATGCCTGTAGTCCCAGCTACTTGGGAGGCTGAGGCAGGAGAATTGCTTGAAGCCAGAAGGCGGAAACTGCAGTAAGCCAAGATTCACACTGCTGCACTCAAGCCTGGGCCAGACAGAGTGAGACTTTTTCTACAAAGAAAAAAAAAAAAAGTCTTTAAAAGTCATTTGAGAAAAGTTCTGGCCGTTTCTTATAAAACTTATCATACACCTGCCTTATGACTCAGCAGTTTCACTTCTGGGTATTTATGGAAGAAAGAAAATGCAAATCCATAAAAATAAATATACAAAAATGTTCATAGAAAATTTATTCCTAATAGCCAAAAACTGGAAAGGTGTTCATCAATAAGACCTTAAAGCATCATTTATTCAGAAAATGAAGTACTATTTAGTAATTGAAAGGGACAAATTAAGGTAACAAGAATTTTTTTTTTAAAAAAACATGACTTTGAGTGAAAGAAGCCATTATACAAGAGTACATCCTATTCACATATTCTATGTATGTGAAATTCTAGAATAAGTAAAGTAGTCTATTGTGAAAAGTCAGAACTCTGCCGCTGAAAAGGGGTAAAAGAAGGGGATTGACTGGGAAGGGCCATAAGAAAACACTCTTGGATGTTAGTAACGTTCTCCATCTTGCTAGGGGTTTAGGT
This sequence comes from Cacajao melanocephalus, assembly GCA_963573385.1. Taxonomy (NCBI): domain Eukaryota; kingdom Metazoa; phylum Chordata; class Mammalia; order Primates; family Pitheciidae; genus Cacajao; species Cacajao melanocephalus. The sequence continues at coordinate 125,914 of CAUYLG010016185.1, forward strand.
TTCACAGATATGTGCAATGATCAAAATTCATGGAAAGCTGTACTTATGATTTCTATTTTGAGGTATACTATATGTTTCTTTTTTCAAAAGAAAAAAGAATAAACAAGTATTGAACAATAGATACGGATATCAAGCTGAAGTGCTTAATGGTGAAGTATGTACTGATGCCTGAAATTTACTTTGAAACCACAAAACATAAGATAGATTGAGGATTGAATATTAATTTTGAAAGGGGAAGACCAGCCTTCACTCTTTGAAGACAAAAAAGATTAGAAAATCCAAGAGGAAACAAATGAGAGAATTCAGTAAAGAGGCTGGATATAAGATCAATATACAAAACTCAATTCCCAACCATTAGTACTAACCAATTATACCTTTTTGCAGTGAATTCCCACTCACAATAGTATCAAAACATAAAAATGTTGAGAAACAAACTTAACTAGAAATGTATAAGGCCTATAAAAGAAAAATACACAACTTTATTGATATAAATAAAGAATGGCTCCAAGAAAGACTCTACATTCCTGAAGGAGACTTTATTTGTAAAAAAAAAAAAAAAAAAAATTCTTTAATTTATTAATTCAATGCAATCCCAATTAAAATTATAGTAGAACATGTCAAGCTGATTCTAAAGTTTTTAAAAATTTATTTTAAATAGATTTAGGGGGTACAGGTGTTGTTACATGGATATATTGCATAGCAATGAAGTCTGGATGTTTAGTGTATGCATCACTTGCATAGTGTACGTTGTATCCAATAGTTAACTTTTCATCCTTCACCCCTTGCCCACCATCCCATCTTTTGGAGTCTCCATTGTCTATTATTCTACTTTATAAGTCTACATGTACACATTGTTTAGGGCCCATTTATAAGCAAGAACATGTGATATTTGGCTTTCTGCTTCTGAGTAATTTCACTTAGAATAAGGGCCTCCAGTTCCATCCCTGTTGCTGCAAAAGATACAATTTCACATATATATATTTTTTCACATTTTCTTTATCCAATCACCTGTTGATGGATACTTAGATTAATTCCATGACTTTGCTATTGTGAATAGTACTACGATAAACATACGAGTGCATGTGTCTTTTTAATATAATGATTTCTTTTCCTTTAGGTAGATAGCCACTAGTGGAATTGCTAGATCAAATGGTAGTTATATTTTTAGCTCTTTCAGAAATATCCGTACTGTTTTCCATAGAAATTGTGCTAATTTATATTCCCACCAACAGTGTATGAGCATTCCCTTTTCTCCGCATCCTTGCTAACATCTGTTTTCTGACTTTTTAGTAACAGCCATTCCAACTGGTGTAAGATGTCCCTCACTGTGTTTTGTTTTGCTTTTCCTTTTATTTATTTATTTATTTTTCTGAAACAAGAGTCTCACTCTGTCACCCAGGCTGGATGCAGTGCATGATCTCAGCCTACTCCAACCTCCGTCTCCCAGGTTCAAGCTATTCTCATGTCTCAGCCTCTCAAATAGCTGGGATTACAAGGGTGCACCAACATGCCTGGCTAATTTTTGTATTTTTAGTAGAGATAGGGTTTCGCCATGTTGGCCAGGCTGGTCTCGAACTCATGGCCTCAAGTGAGCCACCCACCTTGACTTCCCAAAGTGTTGGGATTATAGGTGTAAACCACAACATCTGGCCCTCACTGCACCTGGCCCTCATTGTGGTTTTAATTTGCATTTCTCTGACAATTCGTGACATTGAGCATTTTTTCATATGTTTGTTGGCCACTTGTATGTCTTCTTTCAGGAATGTCTGTTCATGGTCTTTGCCTACTTTTTAATGGGGTTATTTGGTTTTTTCTTGCAGAGTTCCTTGTAGATTCAGGATATTTGTCCTTTGTTGGATGCACAGTTTGAAAATATTTTCACCCATTCTTTAGGTTGCCTGTTTACTCTGTTGATTATTTGTTTTGCTGCGCAAGGAGCTTTTTAGTTTAATTGAGTCTCATTTGTCTATTTTTGTTTTTGTTGTTTGTGCTTTTGAGGTCTTAGTCATAAATTATTTGCCTATGCCAAAGTCCAAAAGACTTCTTCCTAGGTATTCTTCTAGGATTTTTACAGTTTCAGGTGTTACACTTAAGTCTTTAATTAATCTTGAGTTACTTTTTGTATGTGGTAAGAGACATGGGTCCAATTTTATTCTTCTGCATGCGACTAGCCAATTTTTCCAGCACCCTTTATTGAATAGGGTATCCTTTCCAATTTATATTTTTGTTGGCATTGCTGAAAATCAGTTAGTTGTAGGTATGTGGCTTTATTTCTGGGTGCTCTCTTCTGTTCCATTGAGCTATGTGGCTATTTTTATACCAGTACCATGCTGTTTTAGTTACTATACCCTTGTCATATAATTTGAGGTCAGGTGACATGATGTCTCCAACTTTGTTCTTTTTGCTTAGGACTGCTTTGGCTATTTTTGGTTCCATATGAAATTTATTTTAATTTTATTTTTTGAAACAGAGTCTTGTTCTGTCTCCCAAGCTGGAGTGCAGTGATGTGATTTCAGCTCACTCCAACCTCTGCCTCCTGGGTTCAAACAATCTTCCTGCCTCAGTCTCCCAAGTAGCTGAGATTACAGGGGTACGTTACCACGCCTGGCTAATTTTTGTGTTTTTAGTAAAGATGGGATTTCACCATGTTGGCCAGGCTGATCTCAAACTCCTGACCTCAAGTGTTCCACCTGGCTCAGCCTCCCAAAGTGCTGGGATTACAGACGTGAGCCACTGCACCTGGCCTCATATGAATTTTAGAATTGTTTTTTCTTCTGTGAAAAATGACATTGGCAATTTGATAGGAAGTGCATTGAATCTGTAGATTGCGTTGGGCAATATCATCATTTATGATATTGATTCTTCCAATCCATAAGTATGCGATGTTTTGCCATTTGTTTGTATCATCTATGATTTCTTTCATTAGTATTTTGTAGTTCTCTTTGTAGAGATCTTCATCTCTTTGGTTAAATGTATTACTAGGTGATTTTTTTTAACTATTATAAATGGGATTGGGGTTTTAATTTGGCTCTCAACTTGGTATTGGTGTATAGAAATGCTACTGATCTTTCTATGTTGTTTTTGCAACCTGAAACTTTCCTGAAGATGTTTATTAAATCTAGGAATCTTTTAGAGGAATCTTTAGTGTTTTCTAGGTAGAAGATCATACAATCATTGAACAGAGATAATTCAATTTCTTCTTTGCCAATCTGGATGCCTTTTATTCTTTTTTCTTTTTGATACAAGAGTCTCACTCTGTTGCCCTGGCTGGCGTGCAGTGGCATGATCTTGGCTCATTACAACCTCTGCCTCCTGGGTTCAAGCCATTCTCATGCCTCAGCCTCCCGAGTAGCTGGGATTATAGGTACCACCATGCTCAGCTAAATTTTCTATTTTTAGTAGAGTCAGGGTTCCTCCATGTTGACCAGGCTGGTCTCAAACTCTTGACCTCAAGTGATCCTCCCACCTGGGCCTCCCAAAGTGCTGGGATTACAGGCATGAGCCACCATACCTGGCAGATGCCTTTTATTCTTTCTCTTGCCTGATTGCTTTAGCTAGTACTTCCAGTACTATGTTGAATGGGAGTCATGAAAGTTGGCATCTTTGTCTTATTCCAGTTCTTTATGGGAAATGCTTTTAACTTTTTCCCATTCAGGATGACATTGGCTATGGGTTTGTCATATGTGGCTTTTACTATTTTGAGGTATATTTATTCTATGCCTACTTTGTTGAGGATTTTTATTACGAAGGGATGCTGAATTTTACTGAGTGCTTTTTATGCATCTGTTGAAATGATCATTTTTTTTGTTTTTAATTCTATTTATGTGGTGAGTCACATTTATTGATTTGCATATGTTGAACCATCCTTGCATCCCTGGAATAAAGTCTGCTTGATCATGGTATATTATCTTTTTGATTTGTTAAGGATTTTTGCAGCTGTGTTCATCAGGGATATTGGACTGTAGTTTTCTTTTTTTGTTGTGTTCTTGCCTGGCCTTGGTATCAGGATGATACTGGCTTCATAGAATGCATTAGGGAAGATTCCTTCCACCTTGATCTTTTGGAACAGTTTCAACAGGCTTGGTACCAGTTCTTTGTACATCTGGTAGAATCTGGCTGTGAAAACAGCTGTCATGGGCTTTTGTGTGTGTTTTGGGACTTTTTTTATTACTGATTCATAATTCTAAAGTTTTTGCAGGAGGAAATGTATAAGAATACCCAAGAAACTTTAAAAAGAGAACAATAATGAAGACTTTCACTATGAGCTACTAAAGCACAATATTACAGTTATTAACACTCTATGGTATTGATGAGAGAAGATATGAGTGGACCAATGAAACACATGGAATTTTAAAAATAAATATAAAAATTTAAGAATAAAAAATAGAAGAATATTTTTACAGTCTCTTGGCAGAAAAACTTCCATAAGAAATATTTTCATAATTTCATGGTAGGAAAATCTCCATTAAAAAGACAACAAGCTTATATGAAAAAGATAATCCGATATGACAAAACATAAAATTTCTGCATAATGAAATATCACATATATAATATTAAGAGAAAACCAAAAGAATGAGAGAAATATTTGTAATGTACATAACAGATAAAATATCAATACTCAGTATATATAAAGAACTACTACAAATCTGTCAGAAACAACTCAATAAAAAATGGGCAAAAATACTGAACAGCAAATTCAAAAGGAAGAAATACAAATAATGAACAAATGTAAAATTTGCCTAAATTTTAAATAATTATAGAAATTAGAAATCAAAATAATATTCAATGACATCTTACCTCCAAATTAATAAACCTCCAAATTAATTTATTAATAAATAAAATAATGATATTCAGTGATGGAGATAATATGAGAAAAAGGCCTTTTATATATGGTTGGCAGATCTGTAAATTTATAAAGCATTTTTGGATGATAATTTGGCAGTATCGATCCAAAATTTAAATGTACATACTCTTTGAGCAAATTTTTTTCAGGAATCTATTCTGCTGGATCATTGCACAAAGTGTGCACTTAAATTTTTATCAATGGAGGAGCTGCTAAATAAACCATAATATAAATGGATGAAATGCTAGATGTCAGTTTAAAAGACTGGGAGAGAACTATGTATTGGGACACTGAAAAAATTCTCAAGGTATATTGAAGGTGAAAAAATGAAGTTGAAAATATATAAATATGATATAATCACATTTATGTAACAACAAAAAAATATACATTGTGACAGAAAGATGTCATTATTTAGCTGATGTCATGATTTAGCTGATGTCATGATTTAGCTGGTGTCATTTTCCTTTCTTTCTTAATAATAGAAGTACAACATAACTAGCTAAAAGACCACAGATCCCAGCGTCCTTTATAGCTGGGGATGGCTATACGACTACGTCCTCCCCAACAGTATATGAACAGAAGTCATTAGGACAGTCAAGGAAAACTGACAGCCAAGTCACTCTATCTTTGTCATTCCATCTTTCCTTCTCTCTTCTGTCTTTTTTTTTCTTGAGATAGGGTCTCACTCTGTTGCCCAAGCTGGAGGGCAGTGGTATAATCATGGCTCATTGCAGCCTTGAATTCCTGGGCTCAAGCAATTCTCCTGCTTCAGCCTCCCAAGTAGCTAGGACTACAGGTGCGCACCACCATGCCCAACTAATTATTTTTATTTTTATTTTTGTAGAGATCGGGTCTCTCTATGTTGGTCTTGAACTGGTCTTGAATTCCTAGGCTCAAGCAATCCTCTTGCCTCACCCTTCCAAAGTGCTGGAATTACTGGCAGGAGCCACCACACCTGGCCCTTCCTTCTGTCTGAATAAGGATATGATGGCTGGAACTCCTGCAGCCATCTTAGACCATGAGGTCATAGAAGCCAACGTTAAGAATAGAAGAGCAGAAAGTTCAGAGGAATCCAGGTCCTTGACAACCATGAAGATGCTGTAGTACCTACTTTCAGATGGCTTTTCCATGAGAAAACAGTAAGCTTCTCTGCTTCCATTTCTACTTCAATCAGTCTCTTTCAAGAGGCTAAACACAATTTCCAACTAATATGTAAACATGTAAAACTTAAGTACCCAGAATATTTACAACCCAAAAGATTGTAGTGGTTACCTCTGAGGAGGAGTATAAAGGGAACACTTCAATTTTACTGTCCATATTTCTATTGTTTAAATATTTGACAACCAAGATGGGATTGTTTATTGTTGTGTATAATAAACAAATTGGAAATCATTCTGTGAAAAAAAGGAAAGGAAAGAGCTTAGAATACGGCAGGGTGGTAATAGTGGATGCCTCTGGATGATGGGATTATCAGTTATTGATGTTTTATTGTATTTTCCAAATAAAAAGATCACTTTAAAATAAGAATAAGACTCATTAAATGTTATTTTCAGGGAAGAACAGCAGAAAGAAACAGGGGGAGGAGTAAGAAAAGGAGAAAGGGAAGACACGAAGCCTGGAGTTTTGAGAGGGGCAGTAAAAAGAGAAAGAGCAAAAGATGGTGGAAGTTGAACCTATGGGCAACAATGCAGGTCTGTGCTCAGATGCTCCCTCAAGATCCTGCTGATCATTGTACCCAGATTCCCACAGGGCCCAAGTCCCTCCATTCTGACCAACAGCCTAGCCTGCCTGTTATAATACTGAAGCCAAGATAATGTCAGAGTCTCTGATTAGATATGAAGGGAAGATGCTTCCAAGATGGGCAGAAGATCCCAGAGACCCATTTCAGCATGCTCTGTTCCTCTTTTCTATAGGGAAGCATCCCTGGTCTTTGACCCTCAAGGGTCTCTCAGTGAATGGGACTGAGAAGGCTGTTGGGGAGTCCTGAGCATAGATACCCAGGAGGAACAAGAAATGGTGCTGAGACCCATGAGATCAATGTCTTGTTGTGCCAGGAACAGAGGTCTATATTTGTTTGCAGTCTGAGCATCCTGCCAGGAGTCTAGATAGGAGATAGGTGAGATGGTGATCAGGGGTTGAAGCATGCTCTGAATGTACCTTTTCTAAATTGGAGCTCCTCAGTATTCAAGGAAAATGGAGAAGAGTAGGCAGGATGATGCTAGCATTCAGCATGGTCAGGACTGGAAAGATAAATGGAAAAGAAAAGCAGAAGGAAAAGAGATCAAATCAAAGAGCCCAATTGTGCCTAGGTGCTTGCTCCTGGCTTTGGATGGAATTGATATTCCTAGGGTTGATCCCTTGATTGACATAAACAGAGGCATGCAAAGAGGTGTCACACTTCTGGTGAATGGAAGAAAAGTCCATCTAGGTTGAAATAAGACCACTCTTAGAACATAGATAGTCATAGATAATGGCAGACACCTGGGAGGATATCAAAGCCAAAGTGGAAGTCCAAGGTCTCAGCTTGGTGGATTAGGGTTCAGGGAGCCAGAGTAGAAAAAGTGAGGCAGACGCTCAGTCATCTAGTGGAAGATAATAGAGAAAACTATCAATAAATGACGCACAAGTTCAAGCCTGCAGCAAGATTCTTGCCAAATAACAAATAAGAAGAATTGGGATTTTTGAAGGATAGGATTGCTTTATTCAGCTAAGAATCAAGATACTCTAAGGGTTAGACTAGCATCAGCAAATGCCAGCAACAATTTCATGGCTCAATCATTTTCTGCCTATGGAAAATAATTAATTACTTAGTCATTAATCAATCTTGGAACAATTTCCTGTTAAACATATACAAGATTTTACTCTTCTCCCCAAGAGAGCTCTTTGGGAAGGCACTACCAGTCAATGATAGTTAACATAGGAAGATAAAGTCATCTGATACCCTATGGATATAGTACACAATTCTTCCCTGTGGATATGACCTGCAGGGTATTTATGAGCTCCTTAGGGTAAAAGGATTCTGTCATGAGGAGATCATCTCAGAGACAGCTCCCTCAGAACTCTCCTTGGTGCTGAAAATTGGTCTGCATTTCCCTACAGATCCTGGGATACTGCCACTTGCCACCCTGCCACCACTGTTGATATGGATGAATCTTTCCATAGTAGCCAGAGATGCACCTTGTAAATAAACATAACCCAGACTTCTGAGGGGTGAAAAGGAACCGTTTGGGAGTAAATGATCCTGAAAGGCATGTGTTGGGAGTTGCTAGGAGGTAGGCTCTAACAAGGTCAGCGCCCTGGTAACTGGGAGTCTATATCAGAGAAGCTATGGATGAGCACTAGAACATCCTTCAAATCATGAGTGAAGTTGAGAAGAAAATTCAAGGTTAACAACTATAGCACAACTAGGACAGAGTGAAGATGGGGCAGGCCTCAGAGATAGGAAATCAGAGCAAAATTCAGGCACTAGGAAAGGCAAGTGAGACAGAATCACACGGTGCCAAAAACTTAATGTTTGTGTCCCCCAAAATTCATATGTTGAAATTGTAATCCCCAATGTAATGGCATTAAGAGGTGGGGCCTTTGGTAGATGATTAAGTCATGAGGATGGAGCCTCATGAATTAGATTAATGCCTCTATAAAAATAAGACTCTAGAGAGCCCCCTTGCCCCTTCCACCATGTAAGGAAACAGCTGGAAGATGCCATCTATGGAACAGTAGGCATGCCCTTACCAGACACCAACTCTGCTGGTGCCTTGGTCTTGGACTTCCCAGTCCCAAGAATTGTAAGAAATACATCTCTGTTATTTATAAGCCACCCAGTCTATGGTATTTTTTTATAGCAGCCTGAAGGGACTAAGATATACGGACATTGATGAGTTTATACTGGACAGGTTTTTTTCCTGGTTCATGGATACCTATTTCTTCATGGATACTTTTTAACAGGACATTTTGTCTTATTTAAAAAAATAATATATAGTTATTGTAGAAACACTGGGAAGAAAACAAAAGTAGAAATAAGGAGAAAGATATTGCCCACAATCCAGAGACCATCACTGTTGTCATTTTGGCATATTTCATTCATCTTTTTTCCTTGAATATTGACATAATTGAGATGATACTTTTACATCCCAATTTTTCACTTAACATTACATTATTAACATCTTCTCATCTTTAAAAATATATAAAAATCATCTGTGGCCAGGTGCAGTGACTTGCCCCTATAATCCCAGCATGTAGGGAGGTGGAGGTAGGAGAAACATTTAAGCCCAGGAGTTTGAGACCAGCTTGGACAACATAAAAGGACTCCATCTCTAAACAAATATATATTAAAAAAGTACTGGGGAGTGGTTGGTGGTGCATGCTTGTAGTTCTTTCTACTCGGAAAGCTGAGGTAGGAGGATGGCTTGAGCCCAGGAATTCATGGTTATGGTGAGCTATGATGGTGCCATTGCACTCCAGCCTGAGCTGGCACCTCTTTAAAGAGTGAGATCCTGTCTCTAAAATAAATGAATAAATGGCCAGCTGTGGTTGTTCATGCCTGTAATCCCAGTACTTTGGGAGGCTAAGGCAGACAGAACATCTGAGGTCAGGAGTTCGATACCAGCCTGGCCAACATGGTGAAACCCCATCTCCACTAGAAATACAAAAGTTAGCCAGTGGTGGTGGCATGTGCCTGTGGTCCCAGGAGGCTGAAGCAGGATAATTGCTTGAACTGAGGTGGCAGTGAGCTGAGATCGCTCTACTGCACTCCAGCCTCACAGAGCGAGACTCTGTCTCAAAATAAATAAAATAAAATAAAATAATAAATAAGTATCATTTGCATTGGTTATATCACATAGTATCATGTATGGATGAACAATAATCTATTTTTATTTTTTGAGACAGCATCTCACTCTGTCACCCAGGCTGGAGTACGGTGACACAATCTCGGCTCATTGCAACCTCTGCTTCCCAGGCTCAAGTGATTCTCATGCCTTAGCCTCCTGAGTAGCTGGGATTACAGATGTGTGCCACCATGTCTGGCTAATTGTTTTTTTCTTTTAATTTTAGTAGAGACAGGGTTTTGCCATGTTGGCCAGGCTGGACCATAGTCTATTAATTGTTCTCTTATTATTGTATGTATTTTTAGGTTGCTTCTATTCTTTAATTTTTAAGAAAATCACATCAATGGTATGTAATTGAATATACTTGTGCCAATATTTCTATTTTCTTAAACTCCAGGAAATAGAATCATGAACTAAAGGATCTAAACTTTTTTTTTAACCTTTTTTTACTTTCCATCCAGTAACATAGATCTAAACTTTTTTGTTTTTTGTGTTTGTTTTTTTTTTTTGCTTTTTTATAAGACGGGGTTTCACCATGTTGGTCAGGCTGGTCTTGAACTCCCAACCTCAGGTGATCCACCCGCCTCGGCCTCCCAGTGCTCGGATTACAGGCGTGAGCCACCGCACCCGGCCGGATCTAAACTTTAAAGCTCCTGACACACCTTGTTCAATTGTCTTTGAGAGATATTGCACCCATTTACCCTCTCTTCAACGTAGCAGAGTGCCTGGATTATCACTTCCATACCAACGGCATCAGTTAGGACATAGGCTAAACGGCCATAGCAAAAAGATCAGAAAACACAGTTACTCAAGCAAGCTGGACAGCTCTTTCTTCTTCACATAACAATCTAAAGGTAAGAAGCCCCAAGCTGAGGAGGCAGTTCTCACTGAAAACATTCTGGGACTGTAGTTCCTTACATCTTCTTCTGCCATCCCCTGGGGGACTGTCTCCAACTCTGTGATCAAAGGCCCTCCAGGTCCTCATTTGATTTTATTCTGCAAGAAAGGAGAGGGAAAGGCAGTAACGAGCGGATGATTTTGTTTGGGGCAAATGAACTGGCTATTAGCCTCTCCAGATCCATGCTCTGTTCCGCTCTGTGCCTTGGAGCTGACCTCTGTAGATTTCCTCGTCCTCCAGCTTCCAGTTTAGTTCAGCCAATGGAAGCCACCAGTAAAAGATAAGAGGACGGAGTCAAGAGATCAGGGCGCCGAGTTCTCTGGCTCACTCCTTGCTGGGAGTTGCCTGTGTCCCTTTATTGAAAGCCATAGCTCCTTGCCAGACGCAGTGGCTCATGCCTGTAATCCTAGTACTTTGGGAGGCTGAGGTGGGTGGACCATCTGAGGTCAGAAGTTCGAGACCAGCCTGGCCAACATGGCGAAACCCTGTCTCTACCAAAAATACAAAAACTTGCCAGGGGTGGTGGCAGGCATCTGTAATCTCAGCTACTTGGGAGGCTGAGGCAAGAGAATCTCTTGAACCCAGGGGACGGAGGTTGCAGTGAGCTGTGATCGCACCACTGCACTCCAGCCTGGGTGAAAGAGTGAAACTCCATCTCAGAAAAAAAAAAAAGAAAGAAAGAAAAGAAAAGAAAAGAAAGCCACAGCTCCTGCCAGATGGTCTGCTTCACGTCATTCTCTCTGGGCTTCTATTTGCTCCCTTCTCCCATCCCTAAGGCCTGGAGAGGATAATAGCTCCCCGTTGTTGCCAGCCAAGGGGTGCTGCATCACCTCCTGTTACTCTTCCTAATCCCTGTCTGCAGTGACTTTTGACACCAGCTGCTCAGAGTCTGGCCAAACTTCACAAGGTTAAGAGCTCACTTCAGACACCAGCTGCAAGTTTGTGGTTTCCCAGATTAGCCCCACTTCTAACCAGCTGACTACAAATCTAGGGAGCCTCACCACTCCCTCAGGTTCAATCATTCTAGAATAATCTAACTGTGCAATGGGTTCACCTTCCTCGCTGCCTAGACAGAGCTGATTGCTCAAGACAGGAGAATTGCAGTAGAGAAAGAGAAATTCACACAGAGCCAGCTGTGTGGGAGACTGGAGTTGTATTATTACTCAAATCAGTCTCCCTGAGCATTCAGGGATCAGAGTTTTTAAGGACAACTTGGTGGGTGGGGGGAAGCCAGTGAGCCAGGAGTGCTGATTGGTCAGGGATGGTCATAGGGAGTGGAAGCTGCCTTCCTGTGCTCAGTCAGTTCCTGGGTACAGGCCATAAGATAAGATGAGCCAGTTTATCAATCTGGGTGTTGCCAGCTGATCCAACAAGTGCAGGGTCTGCAAAATGTCTCAAGCACTGATCTTAGGAGCAGTCTAGGGAAGGTCAGAATCTTGTAGCCTCCAGCTGCATAACTCTAAACCATAATTTATAATCCTGTGGCTAATGTTAGTCCTACAAAGGCGATCTAGTCCCCAGGTGAGAAGATCTGCTTTGGGAAAGGGCTACTATCATCTTTGTTTTAAACTACAAACTATCAACTATCAACTGGATTTCTCTTAAAGTTAGTTCAGCCTGCACCCAGCAATGAACAAGGACAGTCTGGAGGTTGGAAGCAAGATGGAGTACCAGGTGCAGTGGCTCACGCCTGTAATCCCAGCACTTTGGGAGGCCGAGGTGGGCAGATCACCTGAGGTCAGGAGTTCCAGACCTACCTGGATAACATGGCGAAACCCCATCTCTACTAAAAATACAAAAAATTAGGCGAGCGTGGTGGTGCGTGCCTGTAGTCCCAGCTACTTGGGATGCTGAGGTAGGAGGATCGCTTGAACCTGGGAGATGGAGGTTGCAGTGAGCCAAGATTGTATGACTGCACTCCAGACTGGGTGACAGTGAGAGATTCTGTCTCAAAAAAAAAAAGCAGCAAGATGGAGTCGATTAAGTTAGGTCTCTTTCACTGTATCAATCATAATTTTGCAAAGGCAGTTTCAATAACTCAACAGAATTCAGGATAGCACCATACATATGATTAGCAGGAAGATACAAATCAGAACCAGCAAAGGAAAAGATGCACAGGGCATGGTCTGGAAGGGTCCCAAACATCAAGCTTCCATCATCCTCAGGGAGCCGGTACCCTCCCAGCACATCAATATGCATAGTGTAAACAACCAGGGAAACTCACTTAAATGACCATGTCCAGACTTTCTATTGGGGCTTTATTTCATAGGCATGGTTGATTAAATCACTGGCCACAGAGTTGGACTCAACCTTTAGTCCCCCAGCTGTCCCCAGAGATCAGGTGACTCAAAGTCCCAGCCATTTTATCACATGGTTGGACTTTCTGACATAGTTCACCTCCACCCTGACCCTACCTTGTCTTCCGATTAGGGTAAACTTCCTAGGAACCATTAGTCACCTAAACTATCAGGTGTGGCCCATGGGGCCCACATGAATAACGAAGATACTTGTTTCACTCACAAAGTTCCAGGGATTTGAAGATTACCCCCCAGGAACCAGGAACAGAGGCCAGCAAATTCTTTTTGTTTGTTTTGAGAAAGAGTCTTGTAACTGAGAGGTAGCTCATGCCTGTAACCCCAGCACTTTGGGAGGCTGAGGCAGGCAGATTACTTGAAGCCAACATGGTGAAGTCCTGTCTCTACTAAAAAATACAAAAATTTGTATGCTGGCACATGCTTGTAATCCCGGATACTCAGGAGGCTGAGGCAGCAGAATCGCCTCAACCCGGGAGGCAGAGGCTGCAGTGAGCCGAGACAGTGCCACTGCACTCCAGCCTGGGTGACAGAGTGAGACTCTGTCTCTAAAAAAAGAAGAGAAAGGGTCTTGCTTTGTCACTCAGGTTGGATTACAGTGGTGCAATCATGACTCACTGCAGCTTTGACCTCCTGGGCCAACAAATTATTTATGATAAACTGTCCACACTTTTGAAAATTTCCCTTTTATTTAACTCTCCTCAAATTACTCAATTTGAGGGTACCATCTCTTTCCTGCTGAGACCCCTACTAGCACAAATGAACCTAAAATGAAACACATCAGTCCTGCCACATTCCATTGGTGAGAGCTTAGTCAAATGACCATGTGATTCCTGCTATGAGTAGTTTGGGAAATACAGTCTTTATCTGAGAATTCTTATGCCTCCGAAAATTCTGTTACTACAGAAGATAGAATGTATTTGAGGGAATAAATGGCAGTGTGAGTTGGGTGCTGTGGCACATGCCTGTAGTCCCAGCTACTCAAAGACTGAAGTGGGAGGACTACTTGAACCCAGAGTCTAGCCTGGACAATATAGCTAGACCCCATCTCTTAAAACAATAATGATGATAATAGTAACAGCCATCTGTCACACTGTGCTAGGCACTAACATTTTTAAATCGTTGCCAGTTTGAGAGGCAAAAGATAGTATTTTGACATATTATTTCACCTTTTCTTTTTTGAGACAGAGTCTCACTCTGTCACCCAGGCTGGAGTACAGTGGCACCATCTCGGCTCTCTGCCCCCCAGGTTCAAGCAATTCTCATGTCTCAGCCTCCTGAGTTGCTGGGATTACAGATGTCACCACCACACCTGGCTAATTTATGTATTTTAAGTAGAGACGGAGTTTCACCATGTTGGCCAGGCTAGTCTCAAACTCCTGACCTCAGGTGATCCACCTGCCTCGGCCTCCCAAAGCACTGGGATTACAGGCATGAGCCACCGCCACAAAAATGTTTCTCTGGCTTTCTCCTCCCTGTCTGTCTCTAAGTCCCATTCTCCCCCAGGGCTAGCTATAGAAACTAGAATCCTTCTTCCTTCCCTAAGGTAGTTCATAGAAACCAGAACTCCTCTTCCCCAAAGTCACCCATAAAGCCTTGAAAATATTCATCCAATTTTCCCTCTGCTTTCTCTGTGAAAACTGGCCATAAAGAAATGATCTGACTGGTAAGATCAGTGAGATCATTTCTTTATGGCCTACCTTGTTTGGCTGTAGGTCATATGATCCCCATTCCAGAGGGGGTCCTGTCCGATACTCAGAAGGAAGGAATGCTGTCCAGAGAGGCCAAGAAGAATCTAGACAGCCAGCCCCTGCTGCCTTTCCCGACCCCATCTGTTAGCATCCAATCATTCCCTTTCTGTCCAATCAGATTTCTACACGGCTGACCATGCTTGGTTGAGCTTAAGCATAAGAATGGACGATTTCGCTTGTATACTTGGGTCTTCATTCTGAAGGCTCCATGTACCTGTTAATAAAATGTGTGTGGCTTTTCTCCAATTAATCTGACTTTTCTGAGTTGATTTTTCAGTGAACTTTCAAATGGGGGAAGGGGATATTTTCCCTTGGCCTCCACAGTCTCTAAAGGACAACAGAGAGAGAGAGACATTTGTCCACTGGTTCCCCAACAACCTCCCAACACCTCTGTTGGCTGAAAGTTGACCACAAGACAGTCAACTCTCTGGACTTTCCAGCTGCCTTGGAAAAACCCTAAGTGTCCACCCCAGCCGCAGTCGAAATTAGAAGTGGGTCAAGCAGGTCTGGTGTGTGCCAGAAATAGCATTGGTTGCACTGTATTTTTTAATATGTAATACCTCAACCACATACTAAGACAAACATACATGTTATATTTTGGGTAGATTCATGCCCAAAGTAATCTGGGACCTCAGAAATATGGGGTATGGGGAAGGAAGGGCTAAAGCTGGCCCACAAGGAAGAAGTCTGCAGGTGGCACAGAGTGTGTCAAACTCAGATGGGCTTGGGACACAGAGTGTGAGGGAATGGAGTGACTTGACCAGCAGTGGCCCTGGTTGCAGGGGAACTGAGGATGCTGATCTAGCTTTAAAGGGCTGGGCAGGCTAACTTGAAGGGGAGACCACAGTATTCCCAACCCAGGGGCATCGGTGAAGGGGAGGGCGACATGCCCTATGAGAACAAGGCGTCCACACACACACACACACAAATATATACACAAGGATGTTCATTTCAGTGGTAACTATTCCAGTGATTCAGAACTGTAAGCTGGGCAATTGTAAGGCATTGGTTACACATCATGGTGTGACCATTAAAAAGAGTCATTTGCAGGAATTACAGAAGACAGAGCACGTATGGAACTGAATTGGTGAAACCTAGGCTGTGGGAAATTCTGCCAGTCAAGTGGCATTGACCAGTGTTCCCTAGAGGCTGCCTTTTTTTTTTTTCTTTTGAGATGGAGTCTCACTCTGTCACCCAGGCTGGAGTGCAACGGCATGATCTTGGCTCACTGCAACCTCTGCCTCCTGGGTTCAAGTAGTCCTTCTGCCTCAGCCTCTCAAGTAGCTGGGATTACAGGCTCCCGCCACCATGCCTGGCTGATTTTTGTATTTTTAATAGAGACGGGGTTTCCCCATGTTGGCCAGGCTGATCTTGAACTCCTGACCTCAGGTGATCCACCCACCTCGGCTTCCCAGAGCGTTGGGATTACAGGCATGAGCCACTGCGCCTGGGCACAGGCTGCTTTTAAGGAAAAGAATTTTTGGAGGGAGAACCTGTAGAATAAAAGAATTTAAAAGACACTCCAATTTTTTTAAATGGCCAAAACTAAACTATAGTGTCTAAGTATGTCCACTTGAGTGATAAAGCTACTAAGAAATGCAAAGAAGCAATTGGCACAAACATCAGAATAGTGGGTTATTTTTTGGGGAGTGAGTGGGGAGCCATGGTGACTAGGTGGGAAACAGGGAGGTTTTCAGGAGCCTGTGAAAGTTCTCAATTTTGAGCCAGGTAGAGGTTACAAGAGTGTTTGTTTATTACAGTTCATAAAGCTAACATTTATTTTAGGAGATAAAATTAAAATAGGGAAAGATGTTACAGAAGAATGTTAAATAACATGAAAAATGCTTGCACATATTATGGGAAAAGGCAGATTGAAAATAATTAAGTATACTATGATGCCACTTTGTGGATGGATAGATGGATGGATGGATGGATGGATGGATGGATGGATGGATGGATGGATGGGCAGACAGGTAGGTAGGTAGATGGATGCATGAGTGGATGACCGAAAGGATGGATGGATGATATAGACAGATAGACAGACAGACAGACAGATGTAAAAAAAACTGTGGAGGAAAATACACCAAGGTGTTCCTAGTAGTTAATGCTTGGAAGTCGGCTTTTTCTGACTTTTGTTTTCTTTTACCGTTCTGTGCCATGTGAATCTTGTACAGTGAATATTTTTGTTTCTCCTGAATCATTTAAATAAATGTTACTTTTATTTATTTTAATCTTTAAAAAATGGCACTTGGGGCTGGGCACAGTGGCTCATGCCTGTAATCCCAGAACTTTGGGAGGGCAAGGTGGGCTGAGGCCAGGAGTGTGAGACCAGCCTGGGCAACATGACGAAACCCCATCTCTTCTAAAAATACAAATTAGCCAGGCATGGTGGTGCATGCCTGTAGTCCCGGCTACGCGGGAGGCTGAGGCAGGAGAATGGCGACCTCCATCAAGAGGTTGCAGTGAGCCAAGATTGTGCCACTGTGCTCCAGCCTGGGCAACAGAGTGAGACTGAGTCTCAAAAAGAAAGAAAAGAAAAGAGAAAAGAGAAAAGAAAGGAAAGGAAAGGAAAAGAAAAGGCGAAGGCAGTTGGAGCACTCAGAAGAAAGCAGCATGTGCACAACCTTCTTCCTTGCTCTTACAGCCATTCTCCCCCTGACACACTGAAAAGGTTTCACACCCCCATTACTCCCAGAATTATGAACTAAGAGTAGACCCCTCATTTTTAAAAGGTCTGGCTTTTTTGGTAGTGGTATTCATGTTGATTCAGGAGAGAACATTGAAATAAATCACACATAGAAAATGCCATGGTACTCTAAGCTTGCCCGGCCCTTGCAGGGTCTGAGGCGCATTCAGCACAGATTGATGCCAGAATCCAGCAGGTGCCTAGGAGTATCCCTGAGGCTGGATCAAGGACCTGGCTGGGTGTGGTGAGACTGGGTCCACCCTTTGACTCTGTCAGGGATGCAGGACTCCTTGGGGACTCTGGTCAGAGGAGGCCTTTTGTTGGTCAGAGTAGGGGAAGATGCCACTTTGTGGATGGATGGATGGATGGACAGTCAGGTAGGTAGGTAGGTAGGTGGGTGGGTGGATGGATGGATGGATGGAGGGAGGGATGGATGGATGGGCAGACAGGTAGGTAGGTATATGGATGATGGATGGATAGACAGTCAGGTAAGTAGGTAGGTAGATGGATGGATGGATGGATGGATGGATGGATGGGCAGACAGGTAGGTAGGTAAGTAGATGAATGGAGGAAACCCAGCGGGTGGGTTTCCTCCATGGCTAAGAGGAGGTAGAGACAGGGGGTGCCTCAGGAGCTGCAGCCTCATCACCCCTAGGACAGCCCAGCTTCCTGTCCTGCACCTGCTCATCCTCTGAGGCCTGCTGGGCTGAGTGAACAGCATTGCCAGCCCAGGACCCCAGGCCAGAGTTGGGACACATTCTTGACTTGTCCCTCCCTTCTCTTTTCCAGCATCCTGTCTGTGCCACTCCCATCTCTCAGGGTCCCCCATTTGTCTCCATCCCAAGCTGCTTTTTGTTGTTGTTGCTTGTTTGTTTTTTGAGACAGGGTTTTGCTCTGTCACCCAGGCTGGAGTGCAGTGACACGATCTCTGCTCACTGCAACCTCTGCCTCCTGGGCTCAAGTGATCCTACCAGCCTCCTGAGTAACTGGGACCACAGCATGAGCCACCACATCTGGCTAACTTTTTACATTTTTTTTTTTGAGAGATGGGGTCTCACTATGTTGTCCAGGCTAGTCTCGAACTTTTGGCCTCAGGCAGTCCTCTCACCTCAGCCTCCCAAAGTGCTGAGATTACAGGGTGAGCCATGGTGCCCCGCCTCCAAGCTACTTTTCCTATCCAGCTATCAGCCCTCGGCCGATGCTCACTGCTGTGGCTGTTCCAGAACAGACATCGTGTGCCCCCTAGGGATCCTGACAGAGTGCATGTTCGCTGCCTCCAGGCACGGTGCTGAGTGTTTTGCCCATATCAACGCTTTTCTTTTTTTTTTCTAGATTTGAAAATTTTTTTTCATTTTACTTTAGGTGCATACTATATCTGGCATTTCTCCCCATGTTATCCCTCTCTACCCTCCCTCACAACCATGTGAGGTGGATGCTATTAGGACCCATTTTCCAGAGGAAGACCCTGAGGCCCAGGGCTCACCTGTCAATTGCCCAAGTGACATTAGCGATGGAGACAGGACTCAAACACAGGCAGCCTGGATCCAGAGCCCAAAGGCTGCACCCCAGGCTTGGAGACAGAAAATGAGGGATCTGGAATCAGACAGGGTCTGGGCTTGGCTCTCACAGGAGCCACCGGCGAGCCGCATGGCCTTAGGAAATTTTCCCCATCTCTCTCTCTCTTTTTTTTTTTTTTTTTGCTCCTATTGCATTGGTGCAATCTCAGCTCACCACAACCTCTACCTCCCGGCTTCAAGTGATTCTCCTGCCTCAGTCTCCCAAGTAGCTGGGATAACAGGCATGAGCCACCACGCCTGGCTAATTATAGTAGAGACGGAGTTTCTCCATGTTGGTCAGGCTGATCTTGAACTCCCAACCTCAGGTGATCTGCCTGCCTCGGCCTCCCAAAGTGCTGGGATTACAGGCGTGAGCCACTGCGCTTCTCTCTCTCTCTCTCTTTTTTTTTTTTTTTTTTTTTTTTGAGATTGGTCTCATTCTGCTCGTAATCCCAGCTACTTGGGAGGCTGAGGCAGGAGAATTGCTTGAACCCAGGAGGTGGAGGGTGCAGTGAGTGGAGATCATGCCACGGCACTCCAGCCTGGGCAACAGAGCAAGACTCTGTCTCAAAGAAAAAGAATATAAGCTCTTTGAGGCTAAGACCATATGCAAATGAGGTTGGAAGCCCCAAGTGGCCCTACGCCCAGGGCCCCTAGATGCTCTCTAGCCTTTCTGTCTGCCTGGGAGGCCCGGGGACAAAAAAGCACGTGCCCAGAAGAGGAAGCCCTGGCAATGAGGTTGGGAGTGCACCTCACTGGGCCTTAGTTTTCCCATCTGCAAAATGAACAGGTGAACCTGGATGATCACCAAAGTCCTTTCTGGCTGGCTCAAATGTGGTGCTGGCATTCTGCAATGCCCTACAACAGTCTCAGATGATGTTCTAAGTCACTCTATG